>CATIWJ010069595.1:0-12623 GCA_949640765.1 Croton laevigatus | reverse complement strand
GTTGAGTGTTTCTGTTCAAATCAGATCTAACAAGAAAGGAAACACCACAACGCTACCATGGCTGCAACCATGGAAGGTCACTCAATCGTTTGAGTCAAATCGGACAAAACAAAACATGGAATCGAAAAATAAAAGCCATCTAAGTGTGATTTGTGAGGTTGGTTAACCGAATACATCATCATAGCCATAGTAATCTTAATCGTAAACAAAATTCAAAATGGATTCGAAACGAGAAGCACCAGTCGAAGGAGTGGCGGTTGGTGTTAGGAAGGAGTGGCGTTCACGTCGTTCGTCGTTCGTCATGGAAAGGCAGGAAGATGAACGAAGAACAGAGGTTGCTCTTTCACGAATCGAAGCTGGGCTTCGCTTGGAAAACCTTCGATCTGCGTTCACCTCCTTCGCTTGGAAAGGCAGGAAGATGAACGAAAAACAGAGGTTCACGAACATATCCAAGGTCTTGGCGATCTCGATGAACGCAGTTTCTGGTGATCTCGAAGCCAAGCGAAGGTATCGCCAGCCTCCACCTCCTTTCCGATTGAAGCGGCTCCTCCATCTTAGATTTGTGAAAGAGCAAGAACCAGAGATAAAGGAGAGAAGATCGAAGGTGGATATGGTGGAGGTGGTTATAACCGTGGTAGCGGCGGCGGCTATGGAGGTGGCGGCTCTGCATTTGGATTTTCCAGCCACACCTATAGAGGTGGCGGCTAGGGCTGGGATTGAAGGAAGAAGAATAATAATTTCTATTTCAGTCCTTTATTTCTTTAGTTTTTTCAAAAGAGCCTATAAAATTACATTTTGATCCTTTAACAATTATTTTAACAGAAAATATAGACAGAAGGACTTTAATGTGAACGGAAATATAAAGCAGGGTTTTTTTTGTTCATTAAATAAAAGACAGGGAGGAAATTATAATTATAGTCAAAACTTGGGGAGGTTTTATATAATATCCCTTTTCTATCTAGAATTTTAGTTTGGTCCTTTTTTGTTTCTGATGACAAATTTTAAATTGGTCCAAATAGCTGGCATGTAGTCAATTACCTGCAATTTACGTGTTAACTAGTAAAAACGAATTATTTGTAAATTCTTTCAATATTCAGCTATTTTTGTGTAAGAAATTGAAGTTTAGGTACTTTTATAAAAGAACCCCCTAAAATTCAGGTATCTTGGATGAAAAATATCCAAAATATAGAGATACAAAGGTTAATTGAAAAAAAAAAAAATAACTTAAGTGTATTTCTTTTATTTATTTATAAAAATAAAGCACACATCAGGAGTTTCCATTTTAACCATTTAAAAAAAAAAAATCTCAAAAAAAAAAAAAATTCATACAATAAAAGTAATTAAAAAAAAAAAAAAATCAAAATCTGCTCCTTCCATTTCCAGTCTTTCCCTATATATTCCTCACACCAGACCCTCAAAAACTTCTCTTCATTTTCTCTATTTGTATTTCTGGGAAAAAAAAAAAAAAAATCCTCTTTCCTGACCAGAATATATATATAAATTTCAATTTGTTTGATAATTGAATTCGCATTAGGTGATAAAAATTATAACAGCAATTGAAAGAAAGAGGGCATATTGTAGAGGAGGATGAGCATGCCCTCTGTTTTAATTCTTATTGTGCCTCCTCTCAGATCTTAATCCTTTGTTTTTTGCGAGATTTCATCTGGGTTTTTCTGTAATCGGTGCGTTTTAGTTGGATTTTGGATTTGGATCTTAGCAATATGTCAAAATTTTGAACTTTTATTAAATCCATGATTGAATTCTGTTTCTGGGTCCTTGTGTGCTCATTTCCTTTGGTTTCAGGTTTGGTTCATTGCGAGTTGGTTGGTTGGTTGGTTGATTGATCGTTCAAGGATCTGTTAGTTTTAGTTTTTGCATCAAACAAAATATACGAGTTATTCATTTCTTAGAATTGTTCAAATAAGGTATACTTTTAATTGTTCAATTGATTACCGGAGCATAACTTAGATTCATATCTGCATTTTTTCTTCTGATATTAAAATCTCAATGTTACAAGATTGGGGGTTAACTAGTTTGTTTGGATCCAGTGTCATCAACACATTATCAGAATTCAAAACGGTTGTGATTCTTTAAACAAAGGTAGTTTTGTGCATATAACATATATTGTATTAATTTGCATTATAATTTAAAGTTTGCATCTTTGTAGATGATGTTGATGGTTTTTCTTTTTTAATTTTGATTGTAGATATTAAAGAAAATGCAATCTGATAATGGCAAGCTATTCATTGGTGGAATTTCATGGGACACCAATGAAGATAGACTTAAGGAATATTTTGCTTCTTTTGGGGAGGTAGTGGAAGCTGTCATAATGAAGGATCGAACCACAGGGCGTGCTAGGGGATTTGGTTTTGTTGTTTTTGCTGATGCAGCTGTTGCTGAGAGAGTGATCAAGGAGAAGCACAGCATTGATGGCAGGATGGTAAGTTTTATCAATGTTAAAGCAACATTTTTGTTATGTATAATGTACTAGTTATAGGGAATTGTAATGAACAAGGTTGCGATAGTTATTTCCACATAGGATTCGGGAGTTTAATGTTCCAATTGCACGGATCATCTAATTCTGATTCTGTATTAAACTAGATTTCTGATTGAGCCAGGAGTAAAATCATTACTTTCAGTTAAACAGTTCAGTTTTCTTTAATTGGAGTTCTTTTCTATTTTAATGATTAAGAAATCTGCAAGTTATAATTTTGATGCACTTGAGTTGAGTTTTAAGTGATGTTAGATGATCTCTTGCTATCTGAAATTTGGTTTTATACAACTAGTGAGTTGTTTTTCCTCAGGTTGAGGCAAAAAAGGCTGTTCCCAGGGATGATCAGAACATTCTCAATAGAAGCAGTGGCAACAGCATTCATAGTTCCCCTGGGCCAGGCCGTTCGAGAAAGATATTTGTTGGAGGTTTAGCATCCACAGTTACAGAAACTGATTTTAGAAAGTATTTTGAGCAGTACGGGACAATAACAGATGTTGTGGTGATGTATGATCATAACACTCAGAGGCCAAGGGGATTTGGATTCATAACATATGATTCTGAAGAGGCAGTGGACAAAGTTTTGATGAAGACATTTCATGAATTGAATGGAAAAATGGTTGAAGTTAAGCGAGCAGTTCCCAAAGAGTTATCTCCTGGTCCCAGTCGCAGCCCACTTGGAGGATATAACTATGGTTTGAATAGGGTAAATAGCTTCCTTAATGGTTACACGCAGGGTTGCACTCCAAGTACAGTTGGTGGCTATGGACTTAGGATGGATGGTAGATTGAGTCCAGTTGCTGGAGGCCGAAGTGGGTTTCCTCCTCCGTTTGGCTCTGGTTATGGAATGGGTATGAATTTTGAGCCAGCATTGAGCCCTAGTTATGGAGGGAATGCAAATTTTAGCAGCAATCTCAATTATGGACGGGGAATGAGCCCTTACTATATTGGTAATACTAATAGATTTGCTAGTCCAATAGGATATGAAGGAGGTAATGGAGGGAATAGTTCATTTTTCAGCTCAGTTACTAGGAACCTGTGGGGAAATGGGGGGCTCAACTATAATTCTAACTCTGCAAGTTCCAATGCATACATGGGATCTGGGACTGGAGGCATTGCTGGAAACAACTTTGGCAACAATGGAGTTAATTGGAGTTCTACAACGCTCTCAGCACAAGCCGGAGGAACTAATGCTTCTAACAACAACCTGGGTTTTGGGTATGGAGTCGGTGAAAACAGTTTTGTTTTGGGGAATGGTGGATATGGAAGAAATAATGGGAACAATTTGGCAACAAGTTCATCATATGCTGCATCAAACGGTAGCTTTGATGGAGCCTTTGCAGATATATATGGTGGAGGTTCAGATTATGGGGATCCCACCTGGCGGTCATCAAGCACTGAAAGAGATGGATCTGGCTCTTTTGGTTACAACCTTGGCAATGCCACTGCTGATGTTTCAGTAAAAAATTCCCCTGGTTATGTTGGTGGTTATAGTGTTAATAAGAGACAGCCAAATAGAGGTACATTCTTCGTATCTATGTCTTCCTTTAAATGCTTCTCTGTTTTCTGAAATATGCTGTTGTAATTGGTTGGGAAATTGTCTTGCTAAATTGCGATGGATGCTCATCATGGTTGTTTGAGTCCTCAAAACCTTCATTATGACAACTGATTAATATCTTCTCTTTCAAGTTAGTTTTAATGGATCATTGTGATTGTAGCATGACAAATGTTTTGCAAATTGTAAAAGGCTTTGATGTTATTGATAGATGATGCAATCTGTTTTAAATTGTAGGCGGTACCATTATTTTGATTGCAGTGCTTTGGCTTTTATTTTTTGATGGACATGGATATCAATATCTAGTTATGCAATGATTTGAACAGAGAAAATATTTTGCTTAATTCCAGATATTTGAGTGTGATATTGCTTGCCGAATTTTCATTTCATTTGCGAGCAAAATGGATCATGCTAGAGTGTTTTTATATGAAGCACTTTCTTCCATTTTTTGCTGTTAATTGTCGCATCATTAGATGATCTAAGGTAAGTTCTTTCTTCCTACTTCATATCCCCTTATGTCATATGAACTGCCTAAAGGTTTCATAAATTAAACTAGGTATACCATTTATAAACTCATGCATATCTCAAGGTTAAGGTGCAAAAACTTTAATAGGGCAAAATTCTTGTGGAAAAAATATTTTATACACCCTACTGGAATTGGATTGGAATTCTGAGTGCACTCTTTTACTCCTATTAAAGAATGTTATTCAGGAAATTGGAATATTCCTTTGAATCTTAGGTGTGAAGTTGGATATATGTTCAACTTGTAGAATGTAATAATGCTAGTATTCAGTGTCGCTTATCTACAATATTTGTTTAAAAAGTTTTATTGCCTTCTAGACCATGTTATAGGTAGTAGTAGCAAAAGATTTTTTTAATGCACTTGCACAGTTTGGTGAATTAATGGAACTGAACTCTAAAAACTTGGGGGCAATTGGGGAAGCTGGAAATTATGCAGCTGATTACTAATTTAAATCTAATAGATAATGTTGACTCATTTCCGTACGCTTCAACACTGGTGAAAAAAAAAAAAAAAAAGCTCCAACACTGATCAAGTGTTAGTTGATTTGTATTATATAATATTTGGACTATATTAACTCCCCAAAAATATTTGTGATAATTTTTTCGATTAATATTTTAGTTATTAAATATTGTTATAAAAAATTAATTTTTAGTTTTATTTATATAACTGATTAAATAGAAAATAATATATTTACCTTAAAAATAAATGGTATCTTCCATGGCAGTTAATGAAAATAGTTATATCCTTAGTAGTGATTTCATTCTTTCTTAGCAAATATTACTAAAATTTACTAAATAATCAACATTCATTAGCTAACTACTATTAGCCACCGTTAACCCATTGTCAGCAAAATACTACCTGCTGCTATCTGTTAGGACATATCACCAACTGCATTAATGCGAATTGTCTATCAACTTATATTTGTAATTTTTGCAATTTAGAGAATTGATAGGAGCTTATCAACCTAAGGTGTGTAAATGATGCAAATACTAAATGTGTGCATAAAATTGGCATAATGGCATAGGCCAAAGTGTCAAGGTATGTTACAAAATTTGACATGAAAAAGAAACATAAGGAAAATCAATCAGTTATCAATACTTGGATGCTCTAAGGTTTTGATATTTGGTAATTAGATTTAACTAATTTTTAGTTACCAATTTCCAAAAATGTAGCATTGTCATGTGTCGCATGCCTTGCATTCACTTCATCTTATTGTCATATTCATTCTTTCTTTTTTGCGTCCAATATTTTTCAAAAGTGTAAAGCATTGTATACCACTTTTTCCTTAATGCAATTTCCTAGTCAGTTTGTTAATTGCGTATGAGCAGATATTTTTAACTTTAAAGTACCAATGCAATACTAATGACGAATACAATGTTAGCTGATGCATTTTATTGTCTTTCTATAGAAAAAATGTCTTTTGTGCCTCTGAGGTTATCCTAGGAACAACAAAACATGCAGAGAGTTTCTGTTTTAGCATTTTAGCAAGTTTGTGTAAGTCCACTTTAGTTTGACTTGCGTTATTGAGCAAAAGGCTGTGTTGAATACATAGACTTGCCTCCAAATGTTGTGTAGAGATCTTTTTCTCTATTTCTTATGATATAAGATGCTTAGTTCAAAATATGGATTTGGTTTTAGTTAGGCTGTTCAGAGTGCAGAGAGTGAACAAACATGGTATTTGCACTTGAATTTGTTGTTCACTAGGCATCTTCTCCTGCTTTTACTCATCCCTCAACTCAACTCTCACTTGTCTATTAAGTGAAGTTATTCTTGAATGTCGTTACTGTTGTATAATCTATTCCAGAATTAGGAAAGTTACTTTGACATGGTTGTGGTAACCAAGAACAAATTGCATTGTGCAAGACAGTAGGCCTTTCTTTTATTACAATGTGCCTGTATTCAACCTGTAATGCAGACTTGATTTCCTATATATAACTTTGATACTGATGGATGTGTTCCTCAAATTGCAAACAGTAAATTAAACACTAACAAGGTACATGGCATTTGACACCTTTTGTTGGTGGGGGTCATTATTCCCGAAGGCTTTTCCCATCATTGTGGTTCTTAGACAGCTTAGAAATTCAAGAACACAGTATTCAGTAGGGGGTTTAATCCTTCAATATAAGCTTTTATTGGACAGTACAGTTGGGTTTAGGTGATCTGATTTTGTCGCGGACACATTAGACACCACTCAGATGACATTATCATCCTTTTTATTGCATTTTCTAAAACTTGAACACGATTCTTGAATTGCTCTAAAATATAATGCAGGATAAATGCTTGTGTTCCTTTTTTTTTCGAGAACAGGATAAATGCTTATGTTGTTGGAATGTAAAGTAAGCATATTTTGTGACTTGCATTTGGGCATATCTCTGCTGATGTGAATTTGTTTCTTATATATTTATAGATGTTTATATAGAGCATTTGTGCTTTCCTTCAATGATCAGTATTTTTAATGCATCCATTTTTGTAATTTGCTTCAGGAATTGCTGCTTAGGAGGATCGTTTTGGTTATCATGATATTGTAGGTGAAGATAATCTGGTGAAGCAGGGTGAACTGTGAATGTTGCACATCCCCCTGCAATATATATTTCAGTTAAAAAGAAAATTTGGTTACTAGAGCTAACTGCAGTTCCCGTTTTGAACAATTAAATTTAGGGATAGAAGTTATAAGGGATTTTTATGTTAAGGTTTGAGTTTTGAGTTACAAGTTTAGGTTTTTTTCAGTTTTTGGGTATTTTGAGTGAGATGTAAAATCAGCTTGCGGGATATAGTCAGAAATGTATCATGCATCTCTCGTGAGGCGGCAATACGAAAAAAAGAAAAATGTTATAGACCATTTTTTTCCCCTTTCTAGGTTTTTTTCATGTAATGTGATATCTGGCAAAGATAGTGGAATTCTTGCCAGTATCTGGGTTTGTTTTTTCAGCAGATTGTACCTGAGATTCTTGTTGATTTTACTAGTGTGAGGATACCCATCTAGGGTCTCCATGAATAAGTTACCACATACTATAATTCTTTCTATTAGAACATATGTCATTGCAACAATTGAGATCTTCTTTTGTTGAATCAACTGTTTTAAAGGAGTATATCCGAACATTCTATCGATTTTTTTGTTCATCAACTTGAATTTTTCCTCTTTTATGTCTGTTGTGTCGAACACTCAGAAATGTGAAATCCTGTCTGCTGGAAAATCCAAATCCTTCTCATTGAATTCTGATGGATCTCTCTACTTTAAGAGTTTTTTGTTTTTTTATTTTTTTATTTTTATCCTGTTCTATGATTTCTCAATTGCAAAAACTACTTGGAATACTATTTTACTGAATCTGATTGGTATGAATTTATTTTATAGAATTTATTTCAAATTTCATTTTTTTTTGTCATATTCAAATAGAAACTGATATCGAATATGCTTGATTTGCCCCAGGTCAAATGCATTAGTTGAATGCCTAATCAATACACAATAATGGATCAAGAGATTTAGTGTCCGTATGTATATATATGTATATAAATCAGCATATTTAGTAGTCTAATAAGCAGAGGAATGTCCCTAATTTAAGGGACGCAATACAAGGAAGTTGCCTCCTAACTAGAATTCAATTTAGATTAGTATAGATAGAGGCAGACCATTTTTGCCTGCTACACTCATTTTGTTCCTTTTCCCTTTCTTGTGTAATAAATTTTACTGCAGAAACTGTCAAAGGTTAAAATAATAATATCCATTTCCCTTTCTTATGTAGTAAATTTTACCGCGGGGAAAGGTCAAAGGGTAAAAGAATAATATCATATGGAGCATTTTTTTTTTTTTTTTTACATCTACAGGCACATATTTAAAGAGGGGTTTTTGTTGCGAAATATGGGACTTGAACTTGGGTGATCTGCCTTCACATCCAGTGTGTCCTCTCCATCTACGCTACCTCTACTCCCCATACAGAGCAATTCGTTAAGTTTGGAATTTGTCTAAAAAGATAATAAACTGCATTCATTCCCAGAAAGAATGTTATTTTTTTCATTTGTTCTTGAAAAACAATAATAAACTTTGTTGCTAATGTTAAATTATGCAAGGATGGATAGAGTAAAAAAGGAAGAGAGAGAGAGAGAGAGAGAGCATTTTGAGGCAGAAAGAAGAAGAGGGACAAGTAGCTGAATCGAATAAAAAAGGGGTTCAAATGGAAGTTGCGTGATTGATGGAAACAGAAAGGAAAAAGGAAAATGATCCATTTCTAGCTATTGAATTTATTTAATGCTCAACCAATAAGGCCTGTTAGGTCTTCTTTTTATGCTTGGATTTGACTCTATTTCCTTGTGGAGAACTTGCTGATGATCTGTGATCATTTCTCAAAATAACAAGAAGGAATGCGTTTTTCTGTTTTTTTGTTTTTTTTTTAATGAAATATAAATTGCATTATTAGAAAAGATAATGTATAATTAAAATACATTATTTATAGTGTAATGTTGTCTGCCATTAAGTTTTTAAACATTATATATCTTGGAAAATTTATTATCAAATGATAGAAGAATAAATCGTGCTACAAACCTTAATCAATATATTATCATTTTTTATTAATAATATAGGTTGCTGATATTTAAACAAGCATGTAAATTAAAGCCAAACTACTTATTTGTAGATGGACGAATACATAATTCAATGTAGTTAATGCGGTTGACAACAAATTCTCTCTCCTTTCTATTTCTCTCTGAGGTTCTTTCTTTTAGGTTTGGTTGTCGTTGCAGCCAATGACTTTCACCAATGGTGGCCACCTCAGTTAATGGTTTTCTTTGCTTTTCTTGTCTTTTTTTTTTTGGGTTTTTAGTGTTCGGGTTTTGTTTTTCTTCTGCCGTTAGGGCTCCTATGGGGTTTTGTCCCTTTGATTTCAGATCTAGCCTAGCTTTAAGCCATTTTCCACTGTTTGTCATGGGTTTCATCTTTTTTTTTTTTGTCGATGGAGCTGTTTCATGAGGAGTGGATCTGTCAAAGAACTTGATGTTTCTCCAGCGGGACTCGTCAAAAGACCGTTTCAGAGTTGAACAGTTGCGAGAGCCACCAAGTGGAGCGTACTGAAGCTGGATGTTCGATTCGTACTTCATCAACGTCGTTGGAATTCTCAAGATATATATTAGGATCTTTGTATATGTGTTTCTCCGTTTATGCAAAAATCAGTAATTTGATGTACTCCTTTCCAATTTAACGAAGTATTTCTAGTTTTTATGCTAAAAAAAATAATGTGGTTGACAAATATTTAAGCGAGCCAATAGAGTTAAATAACTTGTTTAAAAGAAACCAATTATGACAAATTTCAAGATGGCCGAGTTGTATTTCAGGTAATGGTCCGAAAGGGCAAGGGTTCAAAAACTTGTTTTCAAATTACATGTATTTTACCGTTGCATTTTTAAGTACTTAAATACAATGCAAAGAAATGCTATTCTTCAGAGCTAAGAAAGTTTAAACATTTAACAGTAAACCTTATAAGTTTTCTATTCCAATAAAAAAACAAAACAAGAATCTTAATACAAAAATTGTATATGCTTTTTGATCAACTGTGAATTCCACTTCCTTTATCAGACCCACCAATCAATCCTTCTCTTCTCAATTTCTCTTCTTTAGCTTTTCTACAAAAAATAACCCAAGAATTCACTTCCAATGCTATAGAAGCACCCACCAACGTAGATACGCACAAACAGTATCCCAATTTAGCATAAGACCTACCTTCGCCCATTACTTCAAATCCTTGAAAAACGTTAACAACTCCCAAAACGACACATGCATACCCTACGAAATGATGGTAAGATTTCCAATATTTCCTATACTTATTTGTCGTTTTAGGCCTAAATAACAATGCCAATGTTTGCAAACCTCCTAAACAGAACACTGCAAATCCAAGCTTTCTATGTATGCTATAAACAACACCTTTTGATAATTCTCCAAGCTTAAGCCCGATAGCAAAGCCCACTGTTCCTAAAAAGAACCCACTTAGTTGAATCCCTGCATGTGCATAAAACCAAGTTGGCCCAATTGATTGTATATGTCTCAAATATCTAGCAGTAACGGCCCCAGTTGGCAATAGAACACCAAACGACAATGCGTTTATAAACCCATGTATTATTTTCAGCGTTTTTGTGTTGTCGTTGTGAGCAGCAGAAAATCCAGACAGTATATCGACGGTTGTAATTGAAGATAAATCATTCGAAGTCGTAGGATGAATTGTCGGAGAATAACCTTGGACGTATAATCCACGGTTCCAGACAAAATGAATTTTGGTCTTGTTTGGTTGCAGTTTTAGTGTAGCGTATATTTGGATAGCTGCACCATTATGTATAGTAGCCATTTTGCCCCCGTAGAGAGTAGCGGAAGATGAAACGAGATGGATATCTAAAGGGCGAGAAAGGAGGGGAGATTTTTGTAATTTCACAGACGGGTCTAAAATAAAAGGTAATAAAACTAACTGGCCGGAATTAGGATCCGGGAAAGCGATCAAGGCACGAGTGCCTGTCATTTCTGCAGAAGTTGGGTTGATTCCGAAACCAACCCAACCAGAAGGAGAAATGAAAGTGCCAAAAAATACAAGGTCCAAAGTGTAATTATGGGGATGGAAAGTCCAAGCCATTGAAGCTTGTTGAGTGGGAAGTTGCATGCATTTTTCAAAGGATCTAGAGGAAGAAATAGTTGTGCAGTGAGAGGAAATTGCAGGGTGGAAATGGAGAATAAGAAGAAAGATGAGAAACATAGTGGTATAGAAGAAATAAGATGGGAATGGAAGAAAGAGTAGGTGCTTCAAAGAGGATATAATGCAAGCTTTTTCTCAATGTTTATTTGGTAATGATTTTAAATTTATCTTTTGTTTTAGTGAGAATGTGTGATGGGTAATTATAATTATGATCATAATCATGAAGGTAGCTTTTTCCTACTTTTCAGTGCTTATCTTTGAAGGAAAGGCAATTTTGAGTGGTAGTTTGGTGGATATGAAAATGAAGCTTCAGATTTGTTTGTTTGTTTGGTTGTTGAGAATAGAATTATTCTTTTTCTATTTTTTGGTTTCTTTTCTCTGTTTTGTGAAGAAAAAAATTATTTGCTGAGCAAAGTACAAATTCGCATAATACATTCTCCTCAAGCTTTCGGTTGAAAAAAAACATTCTTTTAAAGCTCGTTGCTCGTTTTATATTACAGTGATTCTATAAGTGTAGTTCAAAACTACAACTTATAATTTAGAACGTACGTTCACTTCCTAAAAAAAGCTCTATATCTTTTAAAGCTGTAATTTTGGAATCGTAATCCTTCGAAATTAGCATTTTTTTTTCCACAAAATTAATGTTAGGTAGAATGGAAGGTTCTAACAGTTATAGAACCGGAAATTCTAACCGACTGTTCCGTCCAATTACTGTACATTTTTGTGTGTTGAACAGCAGTAAAACTTATTAAAGCTAAAATATTAATTCACCCTTCTATTAGTGTATGTTTAATTTAGCACTGTGAGCAAGAGCGTATATCTATGGGTAGCGACATCTCTAACTTAATCAAAAGTTTTGAGTTCAAATTTTGAAAATATAGATACATCAAAATTTGGTAGAAAGAGTTTTACCGCTTTTAGTGATACCGATTGACTCAAATTCAGATTAGTCAGCATCTTTATAGTTTGGTGATAAAAAATTGGAATGGTTAAATAAAAAATATGGTAATCTTTTTTTACAAGGATATCTATGGAATTAAAAGTAGCACTGATGTTGTACGAAAACTTCTAACCACTCAAGTTTTTCCGTTTTAGAAACTCAAATTCTACGTTTCGGACAAGTTTCCATAAATTCAGTAAATTAGAAACTGTTTCCTTGTTAGATGAGTAATGCTATACGTCTCAGACTGAGACGTCTCAAACAAGGTTATAAAAGGCAAAAAGTATTAATTAAAATAAATAAGTAATTGTGTAACACCCCTTACCCGACCTTTTGCAGCCGAACTAAGAAGTGTCACATTACATAATTCATATCCTGTCTATTTAAATTACAATAATAAGGGTATTTTTTTTTTCCTTCTATCTACCCTAACTTTGCATGTGCTGACT
>CATIWJ010069545.1:0-12806 GCA_949640765.1 Croton laevigatus | reverse complement strand
AGCAGCTCTTCTTCTTCAATTTGGTTCTAACCAAGCCGCATCGATGAGGTTTTGGTCGATGCGAGCAACTGTCGTCGCTTTCCAAACTGCTGGTCGATGGAGGTCCTCGATAGAGGTAGTCAATCAAGGTCGTCGATGGATTTGTCGCCCACGAGTAATTCCTGGAGAGCCGTCGTTGTTGTTTCGTGATAAAGTAAGTTATTTTTCTATTCGATATTTATATATGTGTACTATATGTATATATTTTGTTTCTCTATTTAATATTATTTTAAACTTATTTATATCTCATTGTCACAAATAAAAACAAAAATTGAGTCTTGTGTATATCAAAGAGGAAGATGATGAAAATAGAGGAACAAGGAAATGGAGGGAAGAATAGAAAAGAAAAATGAGAAAGAAATGGATGTTTATTACATTTTTTCTCACAATCTGCGATGAAAGCGACAAAATAAATTTCAATAAATTTTTCCAACATGTCCCTGATTGTGTTGCTAATCCGTCGCTTATATTTTTTATTCTAACGCCTAAGACTCCTGCTTTATTTTCAGATTTTTTGAAATTATTTTGTCGCTAATTGAGTCACTTATTGTGTCTCTATTCAGTGACAAAAAGTATTTAGTCGCTAATTAGAATTAGAATCTCTCATTAGAATTTCTCGTGGGATTTGTATTCATGAATATTGGGAGAAATATTATATTTCTACTCAAGTGAAGAATCAGAGTAAGAAACATGCTTGAATTTTTAAATTTTTTCTCAGATTTTCGTCACTAAATTTGTTGCAAATTGTCTCTCTAATCAGCAACAAATTTTTGTGACAGTATTTTAAATTTTCTCATTGATGTCCAGGGGTGGACCTAGAAATTTATGTGAGGGTAGGCGAAAACATGTTACTACCATTTTTATTTAACATAGATTTTAGGGTAAAGCCAATGTTCTAAAATAGTAGAAACTTTTGCTGTTTTGGTAGAATTTAACTATTTTATCCTTTGTCATTTAGTAGATTTGATTGAGAAAAATGAATATTTTAATTTTACTATATTTTTTCATTTAGTGGGTTGAGTTGGAAAAAAATAATTATTTTAAAGTGCAAGTTAGACTGTTGCAGAAGATAATAGAAAAAGTAAAGAAAGCGTGTAATTTCTAGCAGAGGATAGTTGAGTCTCGGTTTTAGATAGTTTGTGTGCAAAACGTGAAGAGTTTCGCCAATGTATAACGCTAACAGTCGGGGGTTATATGAGAAATATTACAAAATTGTGAAACCAAATAACATATGCACAACAAATTCAGCTAATTACGAAGAAAAAGGTGCATAATCGATCATATGCAACCAGAATGGTATATATGTAGGTTGGTATTATACATTTTGCACCCCTATTTAAAAAATTGGTTATAATCGATTCGCAAAATACGCCCAGTTCTCAACATAGACTCTATTTTTTTAAAAGGAGAGAAATGAAAGAATTAAACTTTCAATTACACAAAATCAATTAGAGTGCACTCTGCTCAAATTTATATAGTTGACTGTTAAATTCGTTCAATTTATAAAAAAAAAGTTTTAATTTCATTATTTATATTTATTAATAATAAATATTAAGTAAGTAAAATAGAAATAAAATAAATAAAATTATTTAAAATTTAATTATATAAATATTTATAAATAATATTAAAAAAATTTATAAACTTTTTAAAAATATATGTTAAAATATTAAATACCTAAAAATTAAATATATAATAAAAATATATATTATAATATTAGATTGATAGAAGAATAAGATAAATTTAAAAACATAAAAAAGCAAAATATTTAAAAAAAATGACCTACAAAACGGTAGTTACCCCAGTCAAACCCGGGACATTAAGGTCAGGGAAAAGGTCTCTCTACCACTATGTCACCACAACAATTTCAGCTTATCATACCACTTTAAACATTTTATCAAGTTTAGGGTGGGCGGAAGCCTACACTCGGCTTAAAGTAGGTCCGCCCCTGCTGATGTCGTTGCTAATATGTGGCAAAATTATTTAGTTGCTACATGTGTCGCTAATATTTTTACAGAACTTCGTCGCTAAAAGTCGCTAATCAAATGAACGACAAAATGAGCTGCGTCGCAAATACTAAGTTTTTTTTTTAGCATCATTAGAATCTCTCATGCATTTTTTTATTCCTGAAGATTGGGAAAAACATTCATATTTTCTACTCAAAGTGAAGAATAGAATAAGAAACACGCTTGAATTTTAAAATTTTTTGTTGGATTTTCTTCACTAAACTTGTTCATGATTGTCTCACTAATCAGCAATAAATTTTTTGTGTGGCTGTATATTAAATATTGTCACTAATGTGGTTGCTAATCTGCTTCAAATTTATTTTTTCACTACATTATCGCTAATATTTTTATAGAACTTCGTCACTAATCTAATGAGCAGTGAAATGAGCTGCATCGCAAGTACCCTTTTTTTTTTTTGTATTATTAAAATTTGTAGTGGATTTTATTAATGAACATTGGGACAAAAATATTTTCTATTCAAAGTGAAAAAAAAAAAGAAATATTCTCGAATTTTTAAATTTTTTTATGGATTTTCTTCGCTAAATATGTTGATGATTGTCTCACTAATAAGTAACAAATTTTTGTGTCGTCGTATTTAAATTTTGTCAATGATTTGCGATAATTGATAGCATAAAAAAGAAAATTTTATTTTGTTGCTAAAATTTTTATAGAACTTCGTCGCTAATTGTGTCACTAATTAGCAATGAAATGAGTTGCGTCGCAAATAACAATATTTTTTAGTATCATTTGAATCACGTGGATTTTTTTATTCGTGAAGATTGGGAACATTCATATTTTCTACTCAAGTAAAGAAATAGAATAAGAATCACGGTTAAATTTTTCTTGGATTTTCGTTGAAAAATTTGTTGCTGATTGTCTCACTAATTAGCAACAAATTTATTTTGTCACTGTATTTTAAATTTTGTAAATGATTTTGTCAGAAATTTATTTCATTTATCGCTAATTGTGTCACTAATGAGCGACGAAATGAGCTGTCACAAATACCAAGATTTTTTTAGCATCATTAGAATCTCTTGTAGATTTTTACTCACGAAGGTTGGAGAAACATCATATTTTCCACTCAAGTAAAGAAACAAACTAAGAAACACGCTTTAATTTTTAAATTTTTATTGGATTTTTGTCACCAAATTCATTGATGGTCTCACTAATTAGTGACAAAATTTTCTCGTTGTTGTATTTTAAGTTTTGTCATTGATATTGTCGCTAATATGCAACAAATTTATTTTGTCGCTAATATTTTTTATTGATCTTCGTCGTTAATCAAATGAGCGACGAAGTGAGATGTGTCACAAATACAAAGATTTTTTTTCCAATATCATTAGAATCTCTCATGCATTTTTATTCATGAAGTTTGGGAAAAAAACATTCATATTTTCTACTCAAAGTGAGAAACACACTTGAATTTTAAAATTTTTTTGTTGGATTTTCTTCACTAAATTTATTCATGATTGTCTCACTAATCAACGACAAATTTTTTGTTTGGCTGTATTTTAAATTTTGTCATTGATATTGTCGCTAATCTGTAACAAATTTATTTTGTCACTAATATTTCTATTGATGTTCATCCCTAATCAAATGAGCTACGAAATGAGCTGTCGCAAATACAAAGTTTTTTTTTTCCAATATCACTAGGATCTCTCGTGCATTTTTATTCATGAAAATTGGGAAAAAACATTCATATTTTCTACTCCAAGTGAAGAAATAGAATAAGAAACATGCTTCAATTTGTAATTTTTTTTGTTGGATTTTCTTCACTAAATTTGTTCATGATTGTCTCACTAATCAGCGACAAATTTTTTGTGTGGTTGTATATTAAATATTGTCACTGATCTGGTCGCTAATCTGCATTAAATTTATTTTGTCGCTACATTATCGCTAATATTTTTATAGAACTTCGTTGCTAATCCAATAAGCGGTGAAATGAGCTGCATCGCAAATACCTTTTTTTTTTTGTATTATTAAAATCTGTAGTGGATTTTTATTCATGAATATTGGGACAAATATTCATATTTTCTACTAAAGTGGAAAAAAAAAAGAAATACTTTTGAATTTTTAAAATTTTTTAATTTTTTGTTGGATTTTCTTTGCTAAATATGTTGATGATTGTCTTACTAATAAGTAACAAATTTTTGTGTCGTCGTATTTTAAATTTTGGTAATGATTGCAACAAATTTATTTGTCGCTAGAAAAATTTATTTTGTCGCTATATTTGTCACTATAATTTTTATAAAACTTCATCGCTAACTGTGTCACTAATTAGCGATGAAAGGAGTTGCGTCGCAAATACCATTTGTTTTTATTTAGTATCATTTTAATCACGTGGATCGTTATTCCTAAAGATTGGGAGAAATAGTCATATTTTCTACTCAAGTAAAGAAATAGATTTTGATGATAAATTTGTTGTTGATTGTCTCACTAATTAGCGACAAATTTTATTTTGTCGCTATATTTACATTTGTCACAAATTATGTCACTAATGAGCGACGAAATAAGCTGAGTCACAAATACCAAGATTTTTTTTAGCATCATTAGAATCTCCCATGGTTTTTTACTCATGAAGATTGGAGAAACATTCATATTTTCTACTCAAGTAAAGAAACAAAATAATAAACATGTTTCAATTTTTAATTTTTATTGCCAAATTCATTGATGATCTCACGAATCAGCAACAAATTTTTTGTAATGCTATATTTTAAATTTGGTCATTGATATTGTTGCTAATCTGCAACAAATTTATTTTGTTGCTAGTATTTTTATAGATCTTCGTCACTAATCAAATGAGCGATGAATACAAAGTTTTATTTTCTCAATTTCATTTGAATCTCTCATGGATTTTTATTTATGAAGATTGGGAGAAACATTCGTATTTTCAACTCAAAGTGAAAAAACAAAATAAGAAACATGCTTGAATTTTTGAATTTTTTTTTGTTGGATTTTCTCCACTAAATTTGTTGATGATTGTCTCACTAATTAGTGACAAATTTGTTGTGTGGATGTATATTAAATTTTGTCATTGATGTTGTCGCTATCCTGCATCAAATTTTTTTTGTTGTTACATTGTCACTAATATTTTTATTCTTCGTCGCTAATCTAATGAGCGGTGAAATGAGCTGCATCGTAAATACCTTTTTTTTAGTATTATTAGAATCTCTAGTGGATTTTTTTTCATGAACTTTGGAAGTATTTTCTACTCAAGTTAAAAAAAAAATGGGAAACACTCTTGAATTTTTAAATTTTCTATTGGATTTTCGTCACTAAATTTGTTGATGATTGTCTCACTATTCAGCGAAATATTTTTGTGTCGCTGTATTTTAATTTTTCAATGATTGCGACAAATTTATTTTGTCGTTACATTTGTCACTAATATTTTTATAGAACTTCATCACTAATTGTCTAACTAATTAGCGATGAAATGAGTTGTGTTGCAAATACCAATTTTTTTTAGTATCATTAGAATCTCTAGTGGATTTTTTATTCCTAAAAATTGGGAGAAACATTTATATTTTCTACTCAAGTAAAGAAATAGAATAAGAAACACATTTGAATTTTTAAATTTTTCTTCAAATTTCGTTGATAAATTTGTTGCTGATTGCCTCACTAATTAGCGACAAATTTTGTTTTGTCGATGTATTTTAAATTTTTGTCAATGATGTTGTCGCTAATCTACCACAAATTTATTTCGTTGTTACATTTGTTGCTAATATTTTTATATTACTTTGTCGCTAATTGTATCACTAATGAGCAACGCAAATACCAAGCTTTTTTTAGTATCATTAGAATTTCTCGTGGATTTTTACTCATTGAGATTGGAGAAGTATTCACATTTTCTACTCAAGTGAAGAAACAGAATAAGAAACATGCTTGAATTTTTAAATTTTTCTTGGATTTTTGTCGCCAAATTCATTGATGGTCTCACTAATTAGCAACAAATTTGTTGTGTGGCTGTATTTTAAATTTTGTCATTGATGTTGTCGCTAACTTGCATCAAATTTATTTTGTCGCTACGTTGTTGCTAATATTGTTATAGAACTTCGTTGCTAAAAGTCTCTAATCTAATGAGCGACCAAATGAGCTGCATTGCAAATACCATGTTTTTTTTAGTATTATTAGAATCTTTAGCGGATCTTTATTCATGAAGAATGGGAGAAACATTCATAATTTCTATTCAAGTGAAAAAAAATTAATAATAATAAGAAACACACTTGAATTTTTAAATTTTTTTTGGATTTTCTTCACTAAATTTTTTATTTCACATTAATTTACTAAGCCCTTACATTTTACAATTCAAAATTTGGGCCTACATTAGGTAACACTACACACTATTTACACTATACACATTATATTACATTAAGACATGCTATTTGCTTTTTCCTAACTTAATTTCCTACAGACCCCTGAGAACTCTTTGGAATCTCCCGATCCTCACTTGGGTTCGGCTCAATCCAAGAATCATGATCCATTCTACTCTCGCTGGTGTCTCCTGCTCTGACAATCTTCTACCAACTCCTGACTGCCTATTGACTTGCATTGCGTTTGATCCTCGATGCTCTAGCTCACTCCCTAGTCTTCTGACTGTCGCCTGAAGGCAATGTCACATCTTAATTTTTGGTTAGCGAAAAGTTAGTGAAACCATAAATTAAGTAGTGTAAGTATAATTGATAATAATATAATAAAGTAAAAAAAAAAAGAAAAGAGTTGGGATTAAGTTGTAATTTTCACGAAGTATTGGATTGAAAGGTAATTAGCCTTTTGGGGACTAAAATGCAAACGGGAGACTCAATTGTGGCATGCAGAATATTTTTAAAAGGAATGGTTAGGTGGCAAGCTAAGTTGAATGGTGGCAAATGCGTGAGTGATGTGCCAATAAATCGGTGTATTTCAATTTTAGGAAAAAAAAAAAGAAGGAAAGAAACAAGTTTTCAGGTAGAAGTATAGCTGTCAAGTGAACCCGCAGAAGAATTACATCAACCTCACATTTTTCTTTCCTCAACCGAAACTGGGAGTGTGTTAAGTGTGAAAGATTAAAGTAAATTGCTGTGAATGTTGGATAAAAAAAAGGAGGAGGGACAAAGGGAAATTGAAGGAAGTAATGAGGGAAGAGGAAAATGGAGTAGCGAAATTTGGTTTTTTTTTTGTTTGAAGAACAGAGGGAAAATTTCAAATAGCTAAATCCTGTTCCTTCTATTGTTTCTGGAAAATAACATCATCAATCATCTCCTGGGAACCTATGGAACATGTTTAACAAAATAAAACTGTCGACCCATAGCCGGAGAGTGGTTTCCTAGGCGGACTATCTGGTTAGCTCACGGATAACTCAAAACTTCAATTGCAATTTTAGAGAGCTCCGGTAACTATCCGATTATTCTGAGGCCAAAAATCGACCAACGACATTGAGAGAAGAAGACTAGTATTCGTCTTGCCAGCCGACGTTGCGAGAATTGTTATTAGGCTTTCAAGTTTTCGGGTTTGGCAAAACCCGGATCAAGAGAATCGGGCGAAGAAGACGGTTAAAACGTGAGGAAGGCCGCTTTTTAAGGAAAAATACGTTTCTGGTCCCTGAAGTTGGCTCGACTGAAGGCATGGAACTTAAAGTTTCTCTGGCTTTTTAGTTAGATCCCTTCGCATCTCAGGGTAACTCCTGAACTTTATTTTGTTATTTAATTTAGTCCAACAAATTATTAATTTTGGAAAATTGGGATTATTTTATGAAATTACTTAATCGGGGACTTAGATAAATATAGTCAGTGATTATTAAGAATATTAAATAATTATTATAGGCTTGGATTGAGGAAAAAGAGGAGAAGTCAAAATTATTTGGAGGCTGCTGTTTGAGAAGTAATTTACCAGGTTTGGTACTTTAAGTATTCGAATTGAATTTTAAGTTTTTGACTGAAATTAAATATCTGACTATGTTGAGAACTCGAACGTGTGTTCGAGTTATATTTAAATATTTTTATGAATTTTTATGACTGACACGGTAGTCGCGGTGCGATAATTCCGTTGTGATTGCTACGCTACTGCCAAGAGCAGAGTTATAATTTAAAGGTGAGTTAAATATTATTTTTCAATAGCCAATGTCATATTAAATGGAAGCATGATGAAATAAGAATAAATATTATTGAGATATACTTGAAAAGTGATTTATTGATTATTCGATATTGAGAAATGAAATTGTGTTATATGCTCTACTCAATCAAGGGAGTTCTAGAGATAAGAATATATCATGACATACGGTTTAGCTACACAGTGTTATTAATTTGAAATGTGATTTGTGAAATGAATTGAGAAATATTGGGAGTAGCTATAAGCTACGATCTATGACCCACATGTGAAACAGCGGGAGTAGCTGCGATCAAGTTGAAAATTCAAAAATAGTTGCGATCTATGACCGAAAATAACCTTTAGTCTTATCCTTGGCAGTCATGTCAAACCAATAGAGCAAAATGGTTAATGATTTGACTCTAATTGTTTTCAAAAATATGTCTTACGTATTCAAGACAAATGTATTATAAATGTTTGGCGAATGATTAATGGGTTAAAATTCAATTATTTTACGAAATAATATTTATGTGCTCAAATTCAATTGATTATTTAAATGTTTTGCATATTTAAATCTATTTATTATATGCTATATATTTTGTACCCACTAGGCAAGTAATTGCTCAATGAGTTATGTTTGTAACTCGCAGGCATTAGATAGAAGCTAGCAGAGCTCCAACATTCACCAGCGCTCTTTAGTATGAACCTTTGGGTAGGAATAAATGTGTTGTTTAGTTTTGGCATGTACTAATTGAACTCTGAACTTATAATAAATATGTTATAACTAATTTTGTAGATATTTGTAATTTCAATTTAGTACTCTGACGTAATAACGAGAATTTTATTTAATGTTATATGTGAGGTAACAGAGTTATAGCGGTCGCGTAGCACTTCAGCTTGTCTTATTCGTAAGTCGGGTTTGGGGTATTTCAGGAACTCTGTCTCTTGAATACATCCCTTAATAATATTTTGCATCTCGTCTATCTTCCATTTCTTTACCATTAACGACTCTCGTTTCTTTGGTGAAAGCTTTACCTCACTCGGCTCCACCATTGGCTGCTTGCTCCTATCTGCCATTTCCTACAATACTCACTTTGATATTTATTAATTTCAATTATAACAACATTCTTATCACTAATCATATCACAATTTTTTTTCAATCTAATCCTATTTATATGCCTATACAATTATTTCATATCTAACCAAAACTGACTAAATCGGCACTCTGATACCACTAAATGTAGTATCCTAAATCGACCTATAAATAGGCCAAGGAGGAATGCCACGTGTCCTGTATAACTCCGTTAATTACTGCTTAAAACCAATGATATTTAAATAATAACATACTACCCTGATTAATATCATTCACAAAACTTAATTTATACTAAACACGATATTACATACATTTATACACTGTACATCTATACTATATAAGTTTTAGTTAACTACATAACTTAAGAGTACATAATAATATTACATATCTATCGACCTTTATGTACATGCCAAAACTAGATTATATATCGCTATTCTAACCCAAAAGTCTGCACTGTGGAGCACTGGTGAATGCAGGAGCCTTGCTAACTTTTATCTACAACCTGCGAGTTACAAAATATAATTTACTGAGCAACTACTTGTCCAATGGGTTCTATACATCCATTGCATACATTTTACAAAAATAATTTAGGGATAAGGAAACCAAACGTAATTCATAAAAACAATTACTTTAAAACATAATACTCAAAAAGAAATAACAAGTTATACAATCATGTTTCACTATTCAATTGCTCTACTGGTACGACAGAACTACCAATGATAAAACTAAAGGTTTCATTCGGTCATAGATCATAGTTGTAACTACTTCGAATACTTATCAATTGGGTAATAGATCGTAGCTGTCGCTACTCCTATTGAATTCAACATTTCTCAATATGTGGGTCATAGATCGTATCACAATGTTATCAATAACATTTCATAATTTACATTTCATTCAATTATTCAATTATTAGTGCGCAGATAAACCATATGTTGTGACACATCTTTATAACTAGTCTCTTGACCAAGTAGAGCATAAAACAATTCTCATATTTATTCAATAATATCATTAACAATATCAAATTCTCATTTCTCAATATATTCTCAATCAGTTCATTGCCTTTAAAGTTCAAAACTTCTTACTAAATATTGAAAACATAGTTTGAATCAAATTAAATACACATTCATTTCTCAGCAAAGGTGTTGCGCCCACGCAGAAGGTGTTGCGCGAGACCTTAGCTTCTAACAATTTTCTAGAGTGCCTTTGGTTCTCTCACGACCACTTTGTCACGCCCGCTACCCTACAGCAACACAGCTGTTGTGCCCACGATGGAAATGTCACACGTAAGACCACATCTTTCAGCAAACTTTGGGAAAGCCTCTGGATCTTTCGCGACAAGACGTCGCTGCGTGCGAGACATTAAATCAGAAAGCATTTTATAAAGGTACCGCGTTTGCAATGTTAGTGTCATGTTCACGACTCTTTGATGTTTATAGAAAATCACTCTGTTCTACTCTGTTTTTTTTTAAATCAAACTCAAAACACATGTTTCACAATTCATTTCATACAAATTTCACAAACACAGTTACACAGGAGTTCAAAAACAATTTAAAGCTAAAGCAATGGATAAAACCAAAAACCTTAGTTTTGGAATCTTTCCTCTAGCTTTATCAAGCTTCCTTCTTTTTCCCTTGTGCTCTTCTTTCTTCTCCAGTTCCTACAGAATTCACTACCAAATATCAATTCTAATTCTATTCAATATCTCTAATCTCTTCTTAACCCTTTTCATACAAAATACTGACTTAACTAGGCATTAACTACCAAACTACACATTACACAACCTCAAACAGCAATCTTCGTTGATTATCATCAACTGTCTCCTTACATTTTTTGCAACTAACAATTTTAATGAAAGAAAACAAATTTAGGAATGAAATCATACCTTAAATCTTAAGATGTTTCCTTGGTAATCTTAGCTTAACTTTCCAAGATTCTTTCCTTTTTCCCCTTGTCCTTCAAGTTGTCAACAGAAGATGAAAATTGAAATGAAGAAGAAGAAACAGAGGATGACGAGCAGAAATGGTGTGAGGAGCATTCTGCCTCCTCCACCGAATCCCCTCTTATATTTTCCTTCAATTTCTTTTTTTTTAATTAAATTTTGCATGATATGCCACTCTTGCATGACAAGGAAATGCCACATGGCATTTCTTTGTTTCTTTCCAAATTGGTTGCCAAACTTTCTCTCATTCTCACTTATTTAGAAAATTACATTTCAGTCCTTAATTTTTTTAAAAATTTCATTTAAGCCTCTAAACTTTCAAGAAATTACATTGAAGTCCTCGCGAGTCCGTCAACTTTCCGTCACCCTGTACTTCAGGATGTGACATATGTAGCTTATTTTTTCATAATATTTATAGTGGAAAAAGATCTCTCGACCGAAACTGTTGTAATAGGCAAAACTATGCTGGGTTAATGCTGTATTCCAACCAATAAAACTCCAGAAACTATGTTGAGTTGAATCTTCGCCTATCTTTTCCAAATGATCTCAATGAAAAATTATGTTCTTTAGGTTGATTTTTTGAGTTTTTTTACCAACAGCTTTATATATTTTTTTATTAAAAAGACATAAATAACTTCAAATTAATAATCAGCTAAATCATTTAATACTCTTTTTTTCTAAATGTTTCGCTACTCTGCTTTTATATTATTATTATTATTATTTAAAATCATTTTTGCTTGCATCCTACAATTATTGATAATATGATTTTATAATTTAGTACTCGATAATTGTAGGAGTTTAGGAATCACTAATATTTTAATTATCTTTAGTTTTATTTTTACATTTTTTAAAATTATTAGAAATATATTTTTAATTCAAAATTTTAAAATTTGAATTTATTTGAAAATATGCCCCTACTGGTCATTTTAAATAATAATAACAACAACTTACTATTTTTTACCAAACACCATTATTCATTGGCTACCAGCTACACGCAACAGCCATCAGCTACCAGTTATCTGCAATAGCTATCAGCTACCTGAAACCGTTAAACTAAATAGGCCCTAATTCATAAAAGTAGAGAACTAGAGATATGAGATACTAATTCAAAGAAGTAGAGAACTAGAGATATGAGATAAGCTTTATGTGAAGAAAAAAAAAAAGATGCTTTTACAAGGGCAATGATATGGACCGAGGAGCCGAACCCAAGTTGGCACGTTCTGCTATTATGGCATTTGTAAAAAGTGTGGTCCCAATGTGTCAAATAAAATAGGGTGAGTATGATATGCGAACGTGTGCATATACGGACCCTTTTTTTTTTTTTGAATTTAAAAAAAAATAAAATTATAGATTTTCTGTATTTAGTTCTGAGATCAATTTTAGAGGGTCACAGTTTGCAGATGTGACTATGTTTAAAAAATATCACATAAAATAAGTAGAATTGTTGAGTTTAATAGTTTTTTGTTTTTGAGTATTTTTGCTCACCCCTAGTCCGTACCCAAATTAAACCAGTAAGTTTCAATCTGTAGTATACTACCTCCAGTTTTTTCAATTGCTTACGTTTCCGTTTTTGGCAAATTTTTTCAATTGTTTACGTTTCCTTTTTTGGTAAGTAGGTTTAATTGTTTATTATTATTTCTGTATTGGTATTGGTGAAAAAGTAAGTGTTGTA
>CATIWJ010069544.1:0-20812 GCA_949640765.1 Croton laevigatus | reverse complement strand
TAAATAAGCATGACATAAAATAAATTCAATTGTCTGTAAAAATTAATAAAGTTGAAATATTTGTACCAAATTTCATAGGAAAAGTGATAATATCTAGTAAAGTTATTAGAGAATGTTTGAAAAAAAACCTAAGAAAATGTGATAGAATTACTTTTAGAAAAATCGAACTAATATTAAGGATGGATTAGGTAACAAGACACAAGTTGTAGTTGATTGTAAAAAGGAAAGAGTGTTCAATGCCCTCAATTATTTTTAAACTGATCAGTTTCGAGGACGAAAATATTTTAAAAGATGGGGAGATTTGTCACATCCGGATTTTCGAAATCCGAAGATAAAGAATATCCGAATGTTTAAATAAGCTCTCGAATGTATTTTAAATAAATAAATATGAATATTAAATGTATTTGATAGTAGATCTGAAATAAATACAAAAGTAAGGTGATTTGTGATAAATTCGAAATTTAATCAAAGATATTTAAATGAGTATTTTAGTAGCAATGATAAACAGAAATGTGGTGACATTAGTTGATAATTGAAATAGATAATTAAGTATATGGAGAAGCAAATTTAAGATGATTAGTAATATGGCGGTAAAGATTATTGCATCAGCTGCATATTAAAATTAATGCCAATAAAGTAAAATGAAAATGTTAATGGATGGTAAAATTGTAATTAGCTATTATTTTTGAAAGGTAAAGAGAGATATAATAAAAAGATATTTTAATTAAATAATAGTGGAAGGGAAAGTGAATATGTAGATATAAACTCAGGAAAGACAGATGGCAAATTAAGGATTATAGGCGTGGTGACTAAGTCAGTTTATAATACATATATATGTTGGTTTTTGATATAAAATAATAATAATAAAAAGAATGATGGTGGCAATTGATGGGCTTTGAACAAAGAAAATGGACACATGTATACATATACATGCAGGAAATTGAAAAGGGGAATTGACGTGTTGGTTGGATAGGAGTTAAGAGATGACTCATCAATTGGTGGCAGTGTAAAATTCATGGAGTTGAGGCAGGCGTGAAAAAAAAACAAAAAAAGCAATACAAAATTTCCATTTTTCTTATTCTCTCATTTTTTCTTGCTTATGATCGAGGCTCAGTTGGTAGTGAGATTTACTGGAGGTTATGGAATGAATAAGAGTTAAGGAATAGAATTAAGTGAGGAAAAGGAAAACAGAAGCAGATAACAAAGAAACAGAGCTGGAAAATGAAAGAACGTAACCAAAAATTCAAGACTTATCTTATATTCTTCTTCCACCCGTAACTGTGAATTCTTTAACTGAGGCTATTATTTTTGTGAGTGCTGGATTGATTAAGGAAAGGATAAGAAGAAATTGAAGTTAATTGGGAGATTAGAAATTATCGGAACGTAATCAAGTTTGGTACTATTATTTTTAAAGTATTTAAATTGTTTTCGTTTTAAATTTATTGAAATGCATTTTTAATTATTTGATTGATATTCTGGAATATATGATTTATTTGAATAATTGATTTTGTGGAGAACTCGAAGGTGTATTCGAGTTATAGATGAATTTTTAATACCAAAGCGGTATTCGCAGGCGCGAAGTGACCGGCTCGGTAAAAATTAAAATTTATTTTTAAATGAGATTTCCAGTATTTAATCTGATTGAATTTTGTTTAAGTGAAATTTATTTATTTCTCAATGATATTATTTTTGAAGAATGAGAATGGAATTTTTATTATTAAATGTAATTGTTTGCGAATGGAAATTGAAAATGAATGAGAAATGGAATTTGAATTGAATGAGAAAGAAAGTTGAGAAATGATTATTGTGATATGGAAATTGTTTTTGTGCTTTACGTGGTTTATGGAACCTTAGAGATAAGAATATGTCATGACATATGGTTAAAAACCCTGCGCAGTGTGATACATGATGTGAAATGAGAAATGAAATGAGAAACCACGGGCGTGGCTGCGATCTACGACCCAGTGATAAAATATTAATTCGCGAATAGCTGCGATCTATCTCCGAATTAATACAATTCGTGAATAGTTGCGATCTATCTCCGAATTGAACAGTGAATAATACAATTCGTGAATGGCTGCGATCTATCTCCGAATTGTAACCCTAGTCTTATCCTTGGTGTTCGAAAATACCAGTAGAGCAAATGATAAATGATATTATTTGATAAATATTTATTGCTTTATTTAGTGATTTTGCAAAGTTGATTTTTAATACGATTTAATGAAATGAGTTTGATGATTATTTTTAAAGTATTGCTAATTTATTTTTAAGTGCAAAATTATATATATGTACCCACTGAGCATGGAGTTGCTCAGCGAGTTATTTTTGTAACTCGCAGATCAGTAGACTGAAGATAGCGGAGCGAAGCATTCACTGAAAATTTTCCCCAGTACGTATTGCGGTACAAGACCTTGTAGTATTTGGCATGTAATAAAAATAAATGTTTTCTTATCTTTATGTGTAATATTTTAACTAGTGTGACTGTAAAATATTTAGTAGTACTCTGATGTAAGATCCGATGTATAAATAAAAATGTGTGTCTTTATTTAATAGTTAGGATAGTCGTAGCACCTTAGTTTGTCTTATTCGTAGGATAAATTTGGGGTGTTACAACAAGTGTTACTATGTGTGGCCACAAGTATTAACAGTTGCCCACAAGTGTTAAAAGTTAGCCACAACTGTTTTAAACAAGTGGCCACAAGTCGTTAAACTTGTCCATAACTATAGCAAACAGTTGTGAATAACTGCCCACAAGTGATAGTAGTTGTGGCCACATTTAGCACTAGTTGTGCACAAGGATTACTAGTTGCCCCACAAGTGATAATAGTTGTGGCTGTATATAGCTGTAGTTGTGGACAAGTGTTAATACTTATGGCCACAAGTGCTACTATGTGTGGCCACAAGTATTAACAGTTGCTCACAAGTATTAACAGTTGGCTACAACTGTTTTAAATAAGTGGCCACAAGTCGTTAAACTTGTCCACAACTATAGCAAACAGTTGTGAATAACTGCCCACAAGTGATAATAGTTGTGGCCACATTTAGCACTAGTTGTCCACAAGTGTTAATAAGTATTGCATTATTTTTGTTAAATGTTGTCCACAAGGATTACAAGTTGCCCACAACAATAGTAAATAACTGACCACAACTGTTAATAGTGTCCATAACTATTGACATGTTGATATACTAGTATACCTACTAATTTCTCAACATGTCAATTGATCATCATAACTTTTGATCATTTTCAACCAAATACTAGGTTAATTGATGAAAATAACAAGTGTCGTTAAGTGTTAGTACGTTATCACGTGTTTATGTTTTAAGATAAATGGACTTGATATAGTAGTGCTCCTACTAATTCCTCAACATTTCAATTGATCATCACAACTTTTGATCATTTTTAACCAAATACTAGGTTAATTGATGAAAATAACAAGTTTCGTTAAATGTTAGTACGTTATCACGTGTTTATGTTTTAAGATAAATGGACTTGATATAGTAGTACCCCTACTAATTCCTCAACATTTCAATTGATCATAACAACTTTTGATCATTTTCAACCAAATACTAGGTTAATTGATGAAAATAACAAGTTCCGTTAAGTGGTAGTACGTTATCACGTGTTTATGTTTTAAGATAAATAGACTTCATATAGTAGTACACCTGGCCATAAGTCTTAAAGTTGTGGCCAACTGTTTACAAAATGTGGCCACAAGTTTTAAAGTTATGGCCAACTTTTTCACAAATCAGGCCACAAGTGTTAAAGTTGTGGCTAACTGTTCCACAAATTTTAAAAGTTGTCCACATCTTAGATAGCGAAGTTGGCCACATATTACAAAAGTTGTTAACAGTTATTGCACTTATGTAAGGTATGCAGCACAGTTGCTCACAAGTTTTAACTGTTGTGGCCAACTTTTTCCACAAACCTGGCCACAAGTTGTAAATGTTGTCCACACATACGTAGCAAACTTGGCAACATATTACAAAAGTTGTTCACAGTTTTCTTAACTTGTTAACAACTTCTGTTGTTTCAGCATGGTGCTCAAATTTCCCGTCAAAATATAATATCCATAACCTTAACTTATATCAACAGTTATGGCGGGAACCACGTCCCACTTCATCATAAACCTGGCATTTTTTTCCATTCTTCTCGCTAGTTGTCCCATTTATTTCAATTTTTTTTTTTATTTTCATACAGCGGAGGAGAAATAAGAGTAAGAAAAGTTATCAAAATTTTAACAAAAGTTGGAGAAAAGAAGAGTAGTTAAAAAACGTGCCAATTCTTGGACAAAGATGACATGTCAAGCCAAAAAGAAAAAGTGGGAATAACTGTTGAATTTTTTATTGAGTAAGTGGGTATATTTTTTTATTGTATTTTATTGAGATAGTGGGGTGTTGTCAAATCATGTCTTTTGGTGGAGTAATTTTATATTGTAGTGTAATGATTAGAAGAATAAGGGTATTTTGGGATAAAAGTGGAGAAAGTAAGTCTTTTCTTAATATGCGTGCAAAAGAGAATTTGGACAAATAAATTAAACGGAGGGAGTATTTATTATTTCATTCGTATTAACAAAATTAAATTTTTACAGAATGAAGACAGAAATAATAATAAACAATTTCTAATTTTTAAAAAATTTACTTTTTAACTAATATCAATAAAAAAATAATAAAAAATAATTACAAAAATTATTATAAATAGAAATATAAAGAATTGAAAAACATACCTAAAAACGAAAATGTAAAAAAAAAAATTTAAAGGAAGTAATTAGCAATATTATAATAAAAATGGCTTTATCTAAAATAATGGATAATTAACATGTATATAATAATAAATTAATTTCGATCCAAATAACAAGGTTTTCTTTAATTTGTTTGCAAGGGAAATATTTTTTGTAGTTTTTAAAAACCATTATTTTCAGTCAATAAATCAGTTTTGAATTTAACAGAGCTTTTAAGAGAGTTACATTGCCGACACTATAAGTTATAATTACTTTCTTTCAAAAACGTTTTAATCATTTAAATTGTTTAAAAGGTGTTATGGATCATAAACTTGGGCCGTGCTGCTATGCGTTGGTCCGCGTAGACGGTTTTCCATTTTTTTTAATTAAATTTTTTAAAAAATAAAATTATAAATTATTTGTATTTAGTATAAAAACAATTTTAAAGTATCGCAATTTACAAATTTAACTCTATTTTAAAAATATCGTATAAAATAATTAGAACCGTTAATACTATTAAACTTAAAGGTTCTACTTGTTTTATGTGCTATTTTTAAAACGAAATTAAATATGTAAATTGTGATAATCTAAAATTAATCTCTTGTTACAAACAATTTATAGTTTTATTTTTTTAAAAAAATTAAAATAAAATAAAAAAAAAGTGGTCTTTATATAAGACTCCCTTATACAAGACTCATTCCATAAACTTTGACTTCGAGCAGAAGCAAATTTGAAAGGAATCGATTTATTTAATGAGCAGAAGTTTGATGTTGCGATGGTGGTTGCCCTTCAGAGTGAGCTGTGGTTTTGGCTAATTTGCTGAGGTGTTGAACGAACGGATGGATGAAGGAGAGGTTCAGGCGGCGAGGCACGGAAGTGGCTGCTGCGTAATGTTTTGGGAAATAGGTTTTTTAGAGTTGAAGATAAAGATGGGCCTTTTACAAGACTATATATATATTATACCTCCGTTCCTAAATAAATGAGACTTTTGGTATTTTTGGCAGAATTTGGACGATTTTATCCTTTGTCTTATAGTAGATATAATTTGTTTTTAGTGCATATGGAGTCCACTTTAATAATGAATGAGTATGAGTTGATTACTTTTTGGAGATAGAATAGGAATAAAATTATAGAAAAAAAAGAAGATGAATAGTAAAAGTCTCAGTTTTTTAAGAACGGAGGTTATATATATATATATTACTACAATAAGTTAGTCTTACAAAAATAATTACGAAAAAAAGGATTAAATTTCTTATAGGTCATTTTTTTTAAATATAATTGCAAAATATGTAAAAATAATTGTGATATAAATCATATATTTTTTTTTTATTGTTTATTTTAGTTTCCACTTGTTTTTAATTTGATTATTTTTATTTTTTTGAAAATTCTCTCTCCAAAAGTATGAGTGCCGTTGGTGTTGGTGTTTGAATGGAGGCGTGAGCATCATCAGTGGCGGCTCAATAATTTTGGGGGCTTAAAGTAAAAATAAAATTTGAGGCCTAAAATATATAAGAGTAAAATTTCAGAGGCCTTATAATTAAAAAGAGCAGCGAGGTTGGAGACTTGGAGGCCGAAAGCACTTGCTTTAGAAGCTTTACCTTTAAGGTACCCTTGAGCGTGATTGATGTTGTTGGAATCATTGGCTATCAAAAAATAGGCGAGTATTGGTACTCCAGTCGGCGGTGTGGGTGGTTTACGTGATAGTTGAGTTTGCTTGAGTAAGAAGAAGATGGACTCACCTCTTCCGCAATTACAGGCCCGTTCTTATAAATTTTTGGGCTCATGGCGGAATATAAAAAATGAGCACCTAACTCTTTTAATAAATATATAATTTAAAATTTAATCACAATTTTTTTTATTAAAGTAAAATTAGTAATTTATTACAACTTAAAACATATTAAAATATATTTAAGCATAAAATGTTTATAAAAAATTAATGCCTTCGAGCATTTCTTGATACAAAATCAATGATTATAGTATTTTCATCAGTGTTTTTCAACATATTTTTCTCAATAGATAACATAGCAAGCACATTCAATCTTTCTTATGACATTTTTGACCTAAAATAATTTTTCAATAATTCTAACTTTGAAAAACTTCTTTCTACAGATGCTACCGTTACAGGTATTGTTAATAGGATTTGATAAGCAATTGAAACATTTGGATAGCAATATGCAGCTTTGACAAACTTAAGAATTTCGAGCGATGATATTAACATATTTGGCAAAGTCTTTTGCAACAATTTCATTTTAGAAAAAAAAAAAAGTCATTTGCATTAACATCAGATAAATTATGATGAGGAAAAGTAGTTTTAAAATTATCACAATATTCTTTTAATTGATTCTCATCCAATGACTTTAAACTCATAGAATCAAGTAAAAACCAAAAAATATCTTTAAAAATATTTAATTGTTCAAATCTATTTTTCGAAAAAGCAATTGCCATATCGACAACTGCCAAAAAATAATTAACTCGAAAAGACTCCTCTGGTGATTGCATTTTTCATCATGATCATTTTTATCAAAACTTTTTTTTTCCTAAAAACATAACAATTAGTTGGAAGATTTGGCTCTATATTCATACTCAAAACAAGGCTTTTGGCAGTGTTTATACTAGTTTTAAATCCCATATTTCTATAATTTTCAAAATATGACAATTGACATTCCAACTCCTTTACAATAGTGTCAATGAACATTGATTTAGATTGCAATTTCTTATTGACCATGTTGATAGTAAATAAAATATCATAACAAATAACCATTCAACTAATATAAAAGTAGAAAAGAACAATATCATCTTAAAAAGAAAAAATTACCCTTTGCTTAAGCAAGTAAGTATTTATCTTATAAGTTTCAAAATACAAATTCATAATTTTTGAAAAACAATCATTAGCCACTTCAGTAATAATTAAAATCAATTAATAACATAATAAAATATTAATTAGTACCAAGTAGCAAAAAAAAATTGAAGGAAACAAAGATAAAGAGAAAAGAGATGTACTTTTATAAGTATTTTACTGTTTTATTTGCAACAAGTAGCAAAAAAATTGAAAGAAACAAATCGTAGGAGAGAGAGAAAAAAAGATATTCTTTAATCGGTGCCGTAGAATTTATTTATAGCATTCAAGGTTAAACTTAAATCATACTTCAATTTGATTTTCTTAACTGCATTCGGATTTCATCTCCGTATTATACAACACTTTGAAAAAAGAAAAAAAAAAGTTTTTAGGGGCCCTATATGGGCACCCCTCCTATCCTAGGGCCAGTTCTGGAAAAAGGGAGTTATTGCCTATCGATAGCCTCTATAGTAGATAGTGATGAACGCAATATCAAATGTGGGGAGGAGCTACATTAATTAAGTGGATGTCTTACATTTGTTCGTGGATCTAAAAAAAACATAATGAAAATTATAAAATAATAAAAATTGGAGGGGTTGGAACCCCTTTGAAATAGGCATATGTCTGTCCTTGATAGTAGAAGTTGGAGACCAAAGAGGCAGTGATTTAGACTTTCATTTTCGTTACTTATGCCGAGTTTTACTTTTTGACACAGGTACCGATGGGTGGCGGGAATGTCTCCCTAACTCATCGAAAGGGGCCACAATAAAGCTAAAAAAAAGGAGATGTAATATCAGTACCTATAGGATCGACCTCATGGTGGTACAATAGTGGAGATTCAGATCTTGTTATAATCTTCCTAGGAGAAAATTCAAAATCTTGCATTCATGGAAAATTCACCTGTTTCTTTAAGTCAGGAGGCCTAGGAGATCTTGGAGGTTTTCCTAAGAATTTACAAGCCAAGCTTACAATATAAACAAAATGGAAGCAGAAAAGCTTACAAATAGCCAAAAGGGTTTATTAATTATAATAAATAGGTCCATTCCGCAAATTTTTAGACCCGAGATGGAATATAAAAAATGGGCTTCTAACTTGTTTAAGAAATATATAATATAAAATTCAATTTCTAATTTTTTTTATTAAATTAAAAATAGTAATTTATTATAACCTAAAAAATATTAAAAATATATTTAAGCATAAAATGCTTCTGAAAAATATTGCTTTCGAGCATTTCTTCATACAAAATCATTGATGATAGTCAATATAAATGTTTTTCAACATATTTTTCTCAATACATACCATAACAAGCTCATTTAATCTTTTTTGTGATATTGTTGATCTCAAATAATTTTTCAATAATTTCAACTTTGAAAAATTTATTTCTGCAGATGCTACTGTCATAGGCATTGTTAATAGGATTCAATAAGCAACTCTTTGTTTTACTCTTAAGTATGAGTTAGGAGAGGAGTCCTGATAATCCTTGTCTTTTTTTTGTGTGACATATTCATGGAAAATGGATTAATATTATGCAAAGTAATATTCAAGAATTTTAAATTGAAACAAGCATGCTTCAATTCTTATTCTATAACACATTTGTAGAATAAGTTATTATTAAACGAAGTAACAATAAATCAAGAGTTAAACAATTTGAAAAATGCATATTTCATCTCACAAAAAAACAAATTTAATGTATAAAACAAAATTATTCAATTTCTATACATTATTCATAATGATCTAAATTTTATTTTAAAATTTTGATAAAATTATTTTAACAAAACTTAATTGATCAATTATAAATAAATTAAAATTGAATTTATTAATTCTAAAATAATTAGAACTAACGATAAATTAAACTTATTTAATTTACTTTCTATCCATATAGAAAAATTAAGTTCATATAATAATTTTATCTAGAATTAAATAAATTAATTCCTAATTCTAAACCTATTAGAATTTTAATTTTAAAATATAATTTGGACACAAATTTTAATGATATTCAAAAATATTTAATTGAAAACTCAATTTAATGAAATTTATCATAAAAAAAATATTTGATATTCAAGTAAATAAATTATTTGAATAAGGGTGTTTTAATGGCATTAATTTCAGAAAATTAATTCTGTCAGAAGGGCCTGTTTGAAAACAAATAAAGTTAAGGGGCCATTACATAAAACGGTAAAAGTTTGAGCACTGTAGAAGGAAGAGGAATAAGATAGTGGACTGATAGAGTTATTTTCTCGTCTTCTTCACACAGAAGACCTAGCGCCGCCGCTCCTCTTCCGTTCACCTTTCGCGGCAGGCCAGAACGTGATCCAGTGGTTGCAAGATTAGAGCTCTTCCGGTAACCCTCCGATCCGAAGCTGACGAAGCCCGGCTCGACGGAAAACACGAAGATCAGAGGCGAAGAAACCAGAAGCTTTTTGTCGGACTTTCAGAGACTCCATCGTCTTCGCACCGCCGCAAAGATCAGGGTACCACCGGTGGGGAGCCGCGTTGGTCCGAGACCTTCGCTGGCTTCACCATCAACGACAGCTCCATGATCAAACTTGCTATGGCCGGGCGGGATGAAGACGAAGACAGTGTTCTTCGTTTTCTATTTTCCAATTTTTTTATCTAATTAAAACAAATGTAATAAAAAATTAGATGTCCAGAACAGATCTGAAAATAGGTTGTAGGAGCAAAACGAATTTGTTCATCAAAATTCACAGCACATAAAATTAATTCTTAAATTAATACAATAACAAATATCAAACATTTTTAGACATAAATATACATAAATCGATTAAACTCATTCTATATAGCAATAACATATAAATTGGAAATAAATATAAATATCTTTTGTATTTAATAAACGAATTTTTAAGAGTAAAAATGTTTGCAAGACCAAGCAAACTAAGTTGTCTATAGAATATAAAATTCAATAGATGATCTAAGAACTTCGAATGAGATGTAACAAGTTTGAGAATAGTAGATACTAGAGGAATTATTTTTTCTAGGATAACTATTGCAGAGAATAATAGGTCTAGTTGTATATATATGTGTTGGGTTATTAGGATTACTTATTTAATCCTAAAACCCATAGAATTACTTATTTAACCCAAAATTCTATTATATGTTAATTGGGTCTACCCCATGATCCACATATCATGAGGGAATTTTAATTAATTAATACTAATATTAATTAATTAATTTCAATAGCAAGTAATATGTGCCCAACTGAGATCAAGAGAGAGAGAACTTGCCTTGAAGAACATAACCTATTTTGGAGCAGTCAGCAAAGTGAGCAAGGAAGAGCACATGCACAAGGTTGAAGAAGAAGCTTTCCTCCTAATTTTGCATAAGCCAATTCAGGAGTTGACCATGATTTATAATAGAGATATTTACAAAAACCTCCCTGAGTATGAATAAAATCTACAATTTCCTCACTATGTTTTTTTTAAGACAAATTTATTGCTATGTTTTAAATCTGTTGGACAATATGATCCTTTTGTCCATATTTTCTGTTAAAGTATACGGGCCCTTTTGAAAAACACAAAAAATGAAGGACTGGTTTTGAACTTTTCATCTTCTTCAACCTCATACGGTTTTGCAATTTGGGTTAGCAGCTTCGCGCGGGTTCGACAATTTCGGCAATAGAACTTTGCAACCTTGGCACCAATCGACTTTTGGCAAGTTGAGGCGTTGGTTGACGGCCTTAAATTGGACGGAAGATGGCCAGAATGGATGGAAAATAGATTTGATGTTCCGGTTGACCCGAAAACGCAAATAGTAACCTGATTGGAATGCGTATCTCTGGTGATGGTTCAAGACGTTTCAAGAGTCAAAAGTGATCCTTATTTGCCGGAGTTGATACACGAATAGTAAAATCACTTAAAATTTTTATAGGTGAATAGTAATGTCTGAGGACCACTAAACGGTTCACAATCGTGCCACCACTGTTGGACTCCCTGAGTATTAACAAAATCTACAATTTCCTTTCTATGTTTTTTTTTTTTGGATAAATTTATTGTTATGTTCTAAATCCGTTGGACAATATGATTCTTTCATCCATTTTTTTTTGTTAAAGTAATGGTAAAAGGACCAAAATATAATTTTACGGTCCTTTTAAAAAAAGCACAAGAAATGAAGGACTAGTTTTGAACTTTTTATCTTCTTTAACCTCAGACGGTTTTGCAATTTGGGTTAGCAGCTCCGTGCGTGTTCGACGATTCCGGTGAAAGAACTTTGCAACCTTAGCACCAATCGACTTTTGGCAAGTTGAGGCGTTGGTTGATTGCCTTAAATTGGACGAAAAATGCCGGAATGGATAGAAAATCGATTTGATGTTCCGGTTGACCCGAAAACGCAAACAGTAACTTGATTGGAATGCGTATCTCTGGTGACGGTTCAAGACGTTTCAAGGGTCAAAAGTGATCCTTATTTGCTGGAGTTGATACTCGAATAGTAAAATAACTTAAAATTTTTGTAGGTGAATAGTAACGTCACAGGACCACCAAACGGTTCACAATCGTGCCACCACTGTTGGACTCGCTGGAGGATAAGCTTCGAAGTGATTGGCGCATCGCGATGATTGGATAGGGTGGAGGAGTTACCAGCGTCAAAAGTTTCGATTATCTTATTTCTCTCTCCTCCTCCTCTATTCAGCCACCATTTTTCCTATTTCAAATATCAAAATAGTCCTTCATTTTTTCAGTTTTTTCGAAAGGATCGGTAAAATTATATTTTGGTATTTGTACCATTACTTTAATAGAAAAATAGACGGAAGAATCAAATTGTTCAACGGATTTAAAATATAGAGATTAATTTGTCCAAAAAAAAAAACGGAGAAAATTGTAGATTTTATTAATACTTAGGAAGGTTTTTTTGTAAATATCCTTTATAATATCCACCTTCTCCATCAAACAATGTTTTAGGGAAATGTTAGTAACAAATCAAAATCCATAATTTTTATGCTTAATATAAAAATGAGTTGTTTTTGAGAATGACTGTCGAAAAATGGTGCACTAAGCTCTTCTCTTTGATCAGTATTTATAAGAAAAGGAATTATAGGGTGAATTTTCTAATGCTGTAAAATAAAATTTTAGATAAAATTATGGAATATGTCTAGTACTCGAAACAAATCAGATAAAATATTTGAAGATATGAACAGCCATTAATTGTCTACAGTGGTTGGAAAGAAGATGAATATGGGTTCGAATCCAGAACCTCATGTGAGTAGGTTTTTGGATATGCTAGATCAACATTCGGCCACGGAATCATGGAATGTGGTCTAATCTAGATGATCAGATTTTCAACTAAAACGCACTCTTAAATTGAATTTCTTTTGTCTTTTTTAAACTCTCTTGCGTAAGCAAGTGTGCAAGCTTTAACCCTGTAAGCAGCTGCTGCTAAACAAATCTGATCTCTTTGTTATCAATGCCATACAAATCCACCACGTAAAATCTTTTCAGACTTCCAACAAACCTAACTTCGTACCATCAAAAAATACTTCAATATAGCAATTCTTTTTTTTTTCATTTATAGAATTTATTTAAATAACGAATCCACAGCATTTGACATTGGTTAAAAAAAATAATAATAAACAGTATTCGACAGTTTCATAATTTGTTTGAACTTAAAAAGAAATCAAAGCAAACATCGAAAATGCGTATATTTTAGCTTATTACGAGAAGGGAATTGTGTGGATCGAACGAGACTTATAATCTCATTTATGGAGTAACGCACTGCTTTCTCCCATATGTGAATAGAAAATTGCATTCACGTATGGGAAAATAAAGCAATTGTTAATAAATCAACCATAAATCTTAAACTGAGTTTTTAAGTTACCTCATTTACAAGTTGGGCAAATATTAATGGATTAAATTAATTTTGAGTATTAGGATTAAATTGCATTTGTTCAATGCACACACTTGCTCTCTTTTCAAATTTATTTATTTATTTTTTTTGTCAATTTGTCCCTAAACTTGAACAAAATGACCAATTTAATCAATGTTTGAGCATATTATTAAAGAAAATTCCATTGTTGAATATTTAAGATGGAAATTACACATATATTCATAAATTGGATACACACATACATGTCTTATACTAGTATTATTGTCAATTTGTCATATACATGGCAAAATGGAAAACGTTCATTAACTTGACAAAAACGAAAAAAAAAAATTAATATAGTACTAATTAATGCGTGCTTCAACTTTATCCTTAAAAAAAAACGAAAAAGACAAATTAATATAGTACTAATACATGCTTCAACTTTATCCTTAAAAAAACGAAAAGTACAAATTAATATAGTACATTAACTTGACAAAAACGAAAACGAAAAAGACAAATTAGTATAGTACTAATACATGCTTCAGCTTTTTTTTTTTTTTAAATTAAGAATAACTATTATTAGTTTTTTCAAATTATTCATTTGTTGGAGGAACAATAATTGAGTTCTTCTCAATCTTAGATTTGAAAAATTCTTCAAACTCTGGTGTAACACCAAGAGCAACTTGTGAAATTACAGGAGAAAAAACATTCCAAATTGATTTCCTTGTAGCAAGCTCTTCAACTCCATGGCTGCATTAAAAAAAAAAAAAAAGTTATAAGTCATTTAAAGAGCTAAGCAAATTCACTTCGAACCGAATCCAACCGGTTAAAACCGAACATGATTTTTTATTACTGCAAACCGAAACAATGCACTAATATCCAATTTTTACTGAATGATCATGTATATCCTAAGAGCGGGTACTTGATTTCACTAAATTTTATATAGGGCAGATAAAATTGCCATATTTATAAACAACAGAAGAAGCCTGTAAATGCAGACATATGCAATCATTTACTCCGACCCACATACACAATCCATCGGAGTACCTTATGCAGATACTGCAAAACCCACTCCGAACCCACCTCATGAGCAACGCTACCACCAAATCGTTGATATATACTACATAATTTATATAAAAAAAACTAGTTAATAAATAAAACTAAAATAATAATTACCATGTAGAAGTGGAAATAGAGATGATCTCCACTCCTTCATTGCCAGCAACCACAGCAACAGTAAAAAATTTTGGAACCAAAAATAACTGTCCACTCTCTATTTTGCTGTCCAGAATTCTTTTACCATTAAACCCCACAATTTGCACTTCTCCATTTCCTTCAACAACATGAAAAAGTCTGTGATCTGTTCCATTAACAGTATAAGTAGGAGAAAACATAGCGTTAGCTTCTAATTTCACCTTAACCACACTTAATCCAACATTTTCAAGAAATGGGAATTTTTCTGATGTCAAGGTCATAGAAGTACCACCTTTTAGCACCTCAATATCAGCTTTTGAATTATCAACATTATAAACAAATTTTCCAAGCAAATTTAAATCAGGATTTGGCATTTTGATTCCTTGTTCTATGTTAATAATTAATAAACCCTTTTGGCTATTTGTAAGCTTTTCTGCTTCTATTTTGTTTATATTGTAAGCTTGGCTTGTAAAATCTGAGGAAAAACCTCCAAGATTTCCTAGGCCTCCTGATATCAAGAAATAGGTGAATTCTCCAGGGAAGTAAGATTTTGAAGTTTCGCCTAAGAAAATTATAACAAGATCTGAATCTCCATTGTTGTACCACCATGAGGTTGATCCTATAGGTACTGGTATTACATCTCCTTTCTCTAGCTTTACCGTGACCTCTTTCGATGAGTTAGAGAGCACCATTCCTGCTACTCCATTGGTACCTGCGTTATAAATAAAAAAACTCTCATCAGCAACGAAATCTAAACCACCGCATCTCTGGCCTCGGACTGATTCTAATATAGACCCAAATGATACACAGTACAGTAACTCCCCTTTTGTCCCTCGTAGCTTATAATGTTCATCGTATCGTGATCATCCCACAGAGAGAAAGAGAGAGAGAGAGAGAGAGAGAGGGACTTGCCTTGAAGAACATAACCGATTTTGGAGCAGTCAGCAAAGTGAGGAAGAGCAAAGGCACGAGGTTGAAGAAGAAGCTTTCCTCCTCCAAATTTTGCATAAGCTAATTCAGAAGTAGACCAAGATTTGTAAGATCCACCTTCTCCATCAAATAATGTTTTCTGTGGAAATGTTGGTGACAAATCAAAATCCATAATGAACAGAGGTTTTTAGGATTGATTTGTTTGAAAAATGGTGCATTAGGCTCTTCTCTTTGATCGCTTATTTATATAAAAGAATATATTTAAACCATATTTGACGATAGAGTGAATTATTTCATGCTATACAGCACACGAAACAAATCAAAGAAAATAATTGAACATGTGACATGTCGGAAGGAAACATTATTTTATTAATAATAATGTTCCTTAAAAAAAAAAGGTATATAACAATAAATTAATTTCGATCCAAATGACAAGGTTTTCTTTAATTTGATTGCAAGAGAAATATTTTTTTATAGTTTTTAAAAACCGTTATTTTCAGTCAATCACTTATAATTTAGTTTGTTTTTTATAATAAATTACATTGCCGACACTATTAAAAAAAGTTTTAATTATCTAAATTGTTAAAATTATTTAAATGGTGTTATGGATCATAAGAAGCAAATTTGAAAGGAATCGATTTATTTAACGAGCAGAAGTTTGACGTCGCAGTGGTTGTTGACCTTCAGAGTTGTTGGTTAATTTGTTCAGGTGTTGAACGGACGGACGGAGGAGAGGTTCAGGCGGCGAGGAACGAAAGTGGCTGCTGCGTACTGTTAAAACTGGTAATCTTGTAAAAGACCCATATTTAACAGTACGCAGCAGCCACTTTCGTTATATATATATGTTAGCTTACAAAAATAATTATGGAAATGTGTTGGGTGGAACCTATTCAAATGGGACCTATTTGTATAATTCGAAAAAGAAAAGAAGATAAAAGGGTGGCCTGTGCAGTGAAAAGGAAGAGTTAGAAGAAAAATTAAAAAGAGAGAAAGCGACGTCGGCAAAATAGAGGCAAGGAGAGAAGATTTGGGTGCAACATTCAAGCCTTGATCGGACGGTTGTTTCTTGATCGGACGGTTGTTTCTCACTCGATCTTGAAGAAATTTCATTTTATTTGCTCTATTTATCTAGCTCTATAAGTGAACTTTCCTTTTCAGTATTGCACTCTTTATTGGTGAGACCTAAACCCTAGATCTTTTTAATTATTGTTGAAATCCACCAATCGGTGAAGAGATATTTTGTGTTTGTCAAATGATTCGCCTTTAATGATTGTTGTAAGCCTCTAGTTGAACTAGAGAAGACTATTTGTGTAACTCATTAATTTATTAGTGTAAGTTTTGAGTTGGACTTGGTCCCATGGTTTTTCCCTTCACATCGGAGGGTTTTCTACGTAAATTTGGTGTTCTTGTGATTGATTGATTTTGTTTATTTGCTTGATTATTATTATTGTGTTGTCTATTTGATTTATGCAAAGAGAGAAAAGTATTAATCCAAGTTATTGAATTGAATTTTTGTTGTACTCGAGATTTTTCGATGGACTTTTCGCAACAAGTGGTATCAGAGCTTTGGTTATTGTGTTGATATTCTGTGTAAATCAAGATGGATGATAAATCGGTAGGTACTATGATTAAACTCAATTAGTCAAATTATGCAATATGGAAGATATTGATGGAAGACCTTCTATGCTGTAAAGATCTTTTTGACATTATTGAGTTGAAGGGTGTTAGACCAGCAACAAGGAATGAGACTAAATGGAAGTTGATTGATAGAAAAGCTGTTGTGAATATCAGACATTTAGTTAAAATGAGTGTTATCAATCACATTTCTCGTGAAAAGATGCCTATTTAATTTGGTGTATAGTAGAAGAAAGAAGTTCAACACTCTCTACTACACCCAAGGTAAGGGTTGCACAGGAGTTACAAATGTAGCTGAAGAATTATCTATTGAGTTATGGCATAGATGACTTGGTCATTTGAGTGAGATGAGACTTGAGACTCTCACCAAAAATAAGATTCTACCTTTGAAAAGTTTGCCTTTTAAAACTTGTATTGATTATTTTTCTAGTAAACAACAACAACATTTCCTTTAAGGATCTTCTTCCCCAACTAAAAAACTTGGTATTCTAAATTTGGCTCAATGATTGATAAATCTTTGAGTGGTTGCATAAAGTATGTTAGTTTTATTAATGACCATTCTAGAAAGGTGTGGGCTTTTCCTATAAAGTTAAAGGACCAAGTATTTAATATGTTCAAGATGTTTCATCCTAGTGTTGAAAGGAAAATGGGAAAAAAGTTGAAATGTGCTAGAGTTGATAATATTAGTGAGTACAGAAGACCATTTGAGAAATATTGCTCAGAGTATGTATCAAGCTTAAGAAGACAGTTTCTAAAACTTCACAACATAATGGGGTTGCAAAGAGAATGAACAGAACCATCGTGGAAAGAGTTAGATGTATGCTCTCTCATGCCAAACTTTCTAAGATCTTTTAAGCTGAAGCAATGAGAGCTGCAGTTTACTTGATCAACCTTTCACCTTCAATCTCCTTTGATGGAGATGTACCAGAAAAGATATAGTCAGGAAAAGATGTTTCTTATGATCATCTTAAAGTATTTGGTTATAGGGCTTTTGTTCAAATTCCAAAAGATGAGAGATCCAAGCTTAATTCCAACTTAAAGTAGTGCATCTTCTTGGGTTATGAAAATGAAGAATTTAGGTATAAATTATGGATCTAGTTAAAAAAAAAAAAACTTGTAAGAAGCAAAAATGTAGTTTTCCTGAAAGATCAAACCATTGAAGTCGTTGAGAAAAATAAAAAGCCAAACTCTATCAATGAATTTCCTATTAATCTTGACACATAACCTTCCATAGTACCTACATGATGATGGGGGAGATGAGAAAGAGGATAATGATGAATATGTTTAGAATGATATTGAACCAATTCCTATAAATGAACCGCCTTAATTAAGAAGATCTATAAGAGGAAAAATACCTTCACAGAGATATTCTTCTAATAAGTATGACCTTTTATCTCAAGGGGGTGAACCAGAAGACTACCAAAAGGTAATAGAAGAAGGTAAAAAGAGTGAGTGGTTAAAAGCCATGGAAGATAAGATGAAGTCCTTACATGAGAACCATACTTATGACTTGGTAAAATTGTCTTAAGGTAAGAAAGCATTAAAGAACAAATGGTTGTTTAGGTTAAAGTATGAACAAAGTAGCTCATAGCCAAGGTACAAGGCAAGACTGGTTGTGAAGGGATTCGGTCAAAAGAAATGCATTGACTTTGAAAAGATTTTCTTACTAGTGGTCAAGATGTCTTCTATCAGAGTTATACTTGGATTAGCAGCTAGCTTAAATTTGGAAGTTAAACAACTTGATGTGAAGACGGTTTTCCTCCATGGTGATTTAGAGGAGGAAATCTATATGGAACAACGAGAATGATTTAGAGTCAAAGGCAAAGATCACTTGCTGTGCAAATTAAAGAAGAGATTGTATGGCCTTAAATAAGCTCCAAGACAATGGTACAAGAAGTTTGACTCTTTCATGGTGAATTGCGGGAATAAGAAAAATTTCACAGATAGTGACTTTATTATTCTCTTATTATATGTGGATGATATATTGATTATGGGTCATGATACTAGAAAAATTGATAGCTTGAAAAATGAGCTTAGCAAGTCCTTTGCTATGAAGGAATTGAGACCAGCAAAACAGATTCTTAGGATGAAGATCTCTAGAGATAGGAAAAATAGAAAATTATGGTTTTCTCATAAGAAGTACATTGAGAAAGTTCTCAATAGGTTCAATATAAGCAATGCAAAATCAGTTTGCTCTCTACTTATAGATAATTTCAAGTTAAGTTTCAATTAATGTCCTTCAAGTGAGAAAGATAAAGAAGAGATGAAGTATGTACTTTATGCATCCACAGTTGGTAGTTTGATGTATGCCATGGTACGCATAAGGTCTGATATTACTCATGCTGTTAGTGTGGTTAGTCGGTTTCTCTCAAATTTGGGTAAAGAACAATGTAATACATTGAAATGGATTCTCAAGTATCTTAAAGGCACTTCTAAAGTTTGCTTATACTTTGGTGATGTTAAACCTGTGTTATATGGATACACAGATACAAATATGGGTGGTAATGTTGATTTTGGCAAATTAACTTTTGGATATTTGTTGACCTTTGTAGGAGATGCAATGTCTTAACAATCAAAGTTACAGAAATGTATTGCATTATCTTCCTTCGAGGCAGAATATATTATTTTTACATAAGCTAGTAAAGGATACTTGTTGATGCAAAAGTTCTTACAAGAGTTGCATTAAACAAGAGAAGTATATTTTATTCTGTGATAATCAGAGTGTTATTCATCTTAGCAAGAATTCAACTTTTCACTCAAGGTCCAAGCATATTGATGTAAGATATCATTGGATACGTGATGCGCTAAAGATGAAGTTATTTCAGTTTGAGAAGATTTACACTGATAACAATGGTTCTGACATGATGACTAAAGCTTTACCTATAGAGAAGCTTGATGTTTGCAGGAAGGTAATAGGCATGGCCACTCTTCCCACTAGAATGTGCAATGAGAGATTTGTTGGGTGGAGCACATTCAAATATAGCCCACTTATATAATAAAAAAAGAAAAGAAGATAAAAGGGTGGTGTGTGCGGTGAATAGAAAAAGTTAGAAGCAAAATTAAAAAGAGAGAGAAAAAAAAAAAAAAAAGAAGATAAAAGGGTGGTGTGTGCGGTGAATAGAAAACGTTAGAAGCAAAATTAAAAAGAGAGAAAAGGGCGTAACTTTCAAGCCTTGATGGAAGGTCGTTTCTCACCCGATCTTGATGAAATTTTAATATGTTGCTCTATTCACCTAGCTCTATAAGATGAACGGTTTTGATTTTTAGTACTGCTCTCTCTATTGGTTAGACTTAAGCCCTAGATCTTTTTAATTATTGTTGAAATCAACCAATTGCATAAAGAGATATTTTGTGTTAGCCAAAGGATTTGCTTTTGATGATTGTTGTTAGCTTCTAGTTGAACGCGAAAAGACTATTTGTGTAATCCATTAATTTATTAGTAAAAGTTTTGAGCTGGACTCGGTCCCGTGATTTTTCCTAGAGGATTTTCAATATAAATTTGGTGTTCTTGTGGTTGCTTGATTTTGTATGCTTGCTTGATTATTACTACCTCCGTCTTTTTGAATTCTTTACATTTCAAACAGCATGCTTAGGTTGAAGTTTGGTGTTAATAGTTTGATAAGTTGGGTTTGGTAGATTAAAGTAAGTTTAGGTTAGTTATAAAGTATGATTGCTGTAGTTTAAT
>CATIWJ010069529.1:0-10349 GCA_949640765.1 Croton laevigatus | reverse complement strand
AAAAAGTGTTGGAAGGCTTACTTGGTTACATTCTCAGTTCAACTCGGGAAGCAGCTGTTGTTCCACCTTATATAGCATTTGCTGTAAGGCCAAATCCTGGATTTTGGGAATATGTTAAAGTGAATGCAGAAGATTTAAGTGTAGATGGTATCTCTCCATCAGAGTACTTGCAGTTTAAAGAAATCATCTTCGACGAGAACTGGTATAAATATATTTATATACATGTGCAAGTTTCAAGTTACTGGCAAATTATGAATAATGAGTATGTTTTTATTTAATATCTATGACCAGGGCAAATGATGAAAATGCTTTAGAAATAGATTTTGGAGCAGTTGATTTCTCAGCTCCTCACCTTACGTTATCTTCTTCTATTGGGAATGGCATGAGTTATATTTCAAAATTTGTTTCCTCAAAGCTCGGCTGTTCCTCTCCTTCTGCAACTCCTTTGCTTGATTATTTACAATCCCTTAATTATCATGGAGAGGTAATTATATTCAAAACCAATTTCCAAGTATTAGCTTAGTTATTTCATCTCAAAATATGACAGAAAATTACCTGTTTTGATATGCAGAGCTTCATAATCAATGAAAAGTTGGATTCAGTCTCAAAACTTCAGGCAGCACTAATTGAAGCTGAAACTGTCCTCTCAGCATTTCCCAAAGACACACCTCATCTGGATTTCGAAGAAAGGTCATTTTCTGTGTACTATTCAATCGGTATCTATTTCATTTGCTTATTTGAACTGTTCCTGATAAAAATACTTACTTCGAAATTAAACAGGCTGAAAGATTTAGGATTTGAGAAGGGGTGGGGGAATAGTGCAGAAAGAGTTAAAGAGACAATGAGGCTGCTTTCAGAATCACTTGAAGCACCAGATTCAGGAAAACTTGAGTTGTTCTTTAGCAGGCTTCCAAACATGTTCAACATTGTGATTTTCTCTCCACATGGCTACTTTGGTCAGGCAGATGTTCTTGGATTGCCAGATACCGGCGGCCAGGTGGATTACACTTCCCTGAATCAATTATTACCAATCATCTTTCTTACCTCAAATTGAAAAATATAATTTGTGAATATTTAGGTGGTTTACATTCTTGATCAAGTAAGAGCACTAGAGGAAGAGCTACTTCTTAGAATCAAGCAACAAGGCCTAAACATGAAGCCTCAAATTCTTGTGGTGAGCAATTGATAATGCGAAAATCAAGAATTATAAAACATTTTTCAGACAATTCAAAGATTTCAGTTATATTTATTTGCATATAGGTAACCAGACTAATCTCAAATGCTCGAGGAACTAAGTGCAACCAAGAAATAGAGCCTATCGTTGGCACAAAGCACTCTAACATTCTCAGGGTTCCATTCAAGACAGATAAAGGAGTTGTTCTTCCTCAATGGGTCTCGCGTTTTGATATCTATCCCTACCTTGAGAAATTTGCTCAAGCAAGTGCTTCACTTCTCTTCCCTTCCATCATTATCTTCATTTATATCCACTCAATTGCATTTTCATTAACTATGCACTTATTTTCCACTTTCTATTTATCACTAGGATGCTGCTGATCAAGTTCTTAAACACATGGAAGGCAAACCAGACCTAATTATTGGAAATTATAGTGATGGGAACTTGGTGGCATCTCTAATGGCTAACAGGCTTGGAATAACTCTGGTATAACTCTTAACTTTCAATTTAGTCTCTTATAGTTTTGTTTTCTGTGAGTAAATTCTAAAATTTGATTTGCTCTAAAACCAGGGAACCATAGCTCATGCTTTAGAGAAAACCAAATATGAAGACTCAGATGCCAAATGGAAGGAATTGGACCCTAAATACCATTTTTCCTGTCAATTTACAGCTGACATGATTGCAATGAATGCAGCTGATTTTATCATTACTAGCACATACCAAGAAATTGCAGGAAGGTAAATCTTTTAAACTAAAATCATAAGCTGCTGATCTTACCTTAATTATTGACTAGAAAAAGTTGATTTTCCCTCACAGTAAGGATAGACCTGGGCAATATGAAAGCCATGAAGTATTTACTATGCCTGGCCTTTGCCGGGTCGTCTCAGGCATAAATGTCTTTGATCCAAAGTTCAACATTGCTGCTCCTGGTGCTGATCAAACTGTCTATTTTCCCTACACTGAGAAGAATCGCCGAATAACTTCCTTCCATCCTGCCATTGAAGAACTAATCTACAGCAAGGACACTAACAATGAGCACTTGTAGGTTTTTTTTTTCTCTTTCTGTCAAAATTCATTCATAAGAAATGTAAACGATAAATGATATTTGTATATGGCTGCAACAGTGGATACCTTGCAGACAGGAAGAAACCAATTATTTTCTCCATGGCAAGACTTGATACTGTAAAGAACATCACAGGCCTAACCGAGTGGTATGGAAAGAACAAAAGGCTACAAAACCTGGTAAATCTTGTGGTTGTAGCTGGGTTCTTTGATCCTTCTAAATCGAAGGACAGAGAAGAGATTGCAGAGATCAACAAAATGCATGCCTTAATAGAACAGTACCAACTTAAGGGTCAAATAAGATGGATAGCAGCTCAAACTGATAAGTACCGAAACGGAGAGCTTTACCGATGCATTGCAGATACTAAAGGAGCTTTTGTGCAGCCTGCACTTTATGAGGCTTTTGGTCTAACAGTGGTTGAAGCAATGAACTGTGGATTGCCCACTTTTGCTACCAATCAAGGTGGTCCTGCAGAAATTATTGTGGATGGTGTTTCAGGCTTCCACATTAATCCAAACAAAGGAGACGAATCGAGCAACAAGATTGCAGATTTCTTTGAGAAATGCAAGACAGACAGTGAATATTGGAACAGAATTTCTTCAGCTGGGCTTCAACGTATTTACCAATGGTAAATAATTGCATAACCTTTTTATATATGAACTACACGACAGTTACCTGACATTTCTAATGCATGCCTTTTGTAGCTATACATGGAAGATTTATGCAAATAAAGTATTGAACATGGGATCCATTTATGGGTTCTGGAGGCAACTAAACAAAGAACACAAACTCGCAAAGCAAAGATACATTGAAGCATTTTATGGCCTTCAGTTCAGGAATTTGGTATGAACTATTTTAGACATTTACAGGCCAAGTTTCTTTCTTTCTATTATTAAATGCAACAGGGATTGAATAGTTTACCTTATTTTTGTAGGTGAAGAGTGTTCCAATCCCAGAAGCTGAACCCCAACAACCACCAAAACAAACAGCAGCACCCACTACTGGGACTCAACCCTCAGAACCAGAAGCAACCAAGAAACATAAAGAATCAGCTGAAACAGAAAGGTACAATAGTAAACAACATCATTCCCAAACTGTAGTATTAATTTTGAACTTGATTGATTAGTTGTTCCTTAATTTATTTATGCAGGGAGAAAGGAAAGAAAGAAGTTGGGTCCTCAGAAAGCAATCGCGGAGTGATGTCAATGAGTCGATTTTTCATTACAATTACTTCTGTTTTTGCTGCTTATTACTTGCTAATGAAGTTGTATAGTAGATTCTCTTGGACAAAACAGTAGATACTTTCTCATCAATCAAGCTTCATTTCAACTTGTCCTTTCTTTCTTGACTTCATTGTTCGTAGCTAATAATCTCCTGACTTAGAGAATAAAAAGATCCAATAATGTAAAAATTACTAAAATTAATTTATACCCCTTGTACTCCTTCAATTTGTATATTTCATAGAAATATAAAATAAAAAGCACTGTAATAATAAGTGTTTTGTAATTCAATATGATTTGAATCTTAAGTTCATAACCCTATTCCCATGACTTACTAGATTTGTGAATTCGTAGGTAAATTTGGATGAATCATGAAGTAGCCGGATTGCCTTCGGTTAGAGAGATTAACCGAGGAGCAGGTGAATGGTTTATTTTCACTCGTCCTATCCTATCTCAACTTTATGCGTGGTAAAGTTATGATACTCTATTTTCTTAATGCTGGCATATTCTAACTTAAAAAAAAGTAGCGCTGTGTTATTTTTGACAGGCGAATCCCCTTCCAAACCTGTTACCGTTGGTGTGGTACTAACATGGACCAAAATGAAATTTCTCTTGTTAGACTCTACTGCGTCTTCTTCGTTAGTAATGCAATTTTACCAATTTCTCAAATGGCCATCAAATGAGCAAACGAGGTATCCAATAAAACCGTCTCACCTTCAAGAGTTTCAAATATAATCTTAATTTTGATAGAAAATGCACGATTTGACCGAAAAAGTTGAAATTTCAATTTGACCAATTTTTATCCTTAGTTGTCGGAGATGCCAACGAAACCGACCAATATGTAGACCGAAAGGTCACCCTTGATGAGAGGACACCAATGGTGTCTTCCTTTAAAAAACCGAAGACCTTGTGATGAAATTTATTATTTTGACTTATATGAATTGGGTTACAACGAAAACATCTACTCGTTCCATTAGATAGTTAGTTCGTCAAGGAAAAAATATAGAGCTGCAATGAGCATTTTTACCAAAGGTAGGAGATAGAATTGAGGGTGATAAGCTTGAAGAATATATGGACTTCATCCCAAAACTTATCAGAGTTGACAGAGATTAGCCTATTAGCATTGGTAGGTAGTCATTTTATTGTCGATGCAAAAATTATATATAAGAAGTCTGAAATATTTGTCCTGTAATTTTACATTTATATTATCTAGTAGTTATTAATGGTTATTATATTATAAATGATAATTAACTTTCATTTATTTTAAGTAAAGTTAGTGACGGATAAAATATAAAGTTGAATTTGTCTAAATTATTTTGTAAATTAAACATAATGAATAATATTACAAAGTCAAATTAATAAACAATACACATCTAATTTTCACAAATTGTGGAAATTTCAACTAGGCTAATGATAATTTCTGCTCACAGGTGGTAAACCTTTCCATAAGTGTTATGAGCATTTCTATCCAATATTTACACTATTTTCATAGATCATATAATACGAGAAAAACAATAATAACATTACAAAAAAATCATACTTAAATTTTTTATCGTGTTGAGGGAGCTATAATATGTATTTTTCAATGCCTCTATTTGGTGATATTTATGAATCACGAATTTACTCTTTTTTGGTCTTTAAAGAAGTTCAATCAATAAATATTTAAACATGAATTTTTTATCAACGTCTCTCTTATACAAAGAAGAGAACCAAAAACTCCTATTAAAAGGAGAACAACAATAACAAATATAAAAATATCAGATATACTAAAAATTTGTTATATATGAGATTATTTGCTAAAAAAAAAAAAAAATTAAAAGGGCTACCATCGGTTAGAAAAACTGACAGCAGACCAAAATTTATATTTGGAAAAGAGAAGTTGAGAGAAAAAAGAGGCTATATAGTAATTTATTTATAATATTTAATTTTTTTTTCTAATTTTTAAACTTATGTACGATTGAGCGAATAAATTTTTTAAAAGTGTTATTTAGCTAATTGCCCATAAAAATAGCAAGACAGAATTATTTAATATTACAATTTGAAGAATTATTTAAATTTAAATGGCTTTCTCCATATTTGGGTTAGATTTTGCTCATTTTCACTTGGATTTTATATGATTTGGAGAAGTAAATATATTTATGTTGTTTATATATTTAGAAAATAACAATTTAGCACTGGAATTCGCTAATTATTGTCAATTTTTTATATTTAATGATTGCATTATTAAATTTTCATATAATTGTTTATAAATAGATCTTTAACTGCCAAACTCATATTCGACCCCTGCATTATCACTAGCTTTTCATTAAACCCCCTCCTTGCACTAGTGTTGTTTATTCCCCTTCTACAATTTGCATATCGTTAAAGAGCCCCTTATGTAAAATCTGCTTATGGAGCATTGTCCATAGGGCTATAAACATACCAAAAAGTTCGAGAATTATTTGGTACTCGGTTCAAAAAATTTCGATTTCATTCGAATTCAAAAAATTGAATCAAACTCAAATTAAGCTTTTGAGCTCGAATGTTAAACGATCCGAACACGAACATAAAATAACTATTCGTGAACCCTAATAAAACAAATTGAACTCTTGAATGAAATATTTTAGGAACAATTTACAGCTATTGGATTTGTCAATAGGTTAAATGAACTATATTTCAAATCAAATTCTTGATTTAAGCTAACAAACCGAATATTCGAACCCAACTACTTAATCAAGCTAAGGAATTGAATATTCGAACCAAACTTAAATACTACCGAATAGTCACTAATCCGAACTCAAATCCTAATATGAAATTCGAATCGAATTCGAATCCAAACTTGAATATCAATATTTTTTTTAACTAATCAAATCAAACCTGCTACTATTCGATTCGATTCGATTCGATTCAATTCGGTTACAGCCCTAATTGTCCACAAACGAACCGCATGCTCATGAAGTTTTGAATTATAAGCCATTAAACCCATATAGTCCCCTGTACAATTACCAATTTTTCATTAAACCCCCTCATCGTATTTGGTAGGAAAATATGCAGCCTGCGACCTAAGCATTATTTTGCCATGAAATTATTAATGCTTTATGCTTTATAAAGATGGATTTGGGGTCCAATTATAAAATTGCTGAAAAGGTTTGGCCTATATTATTTTTTATGTAACTGTAAATTAAATTTTTAATTAAATTATCACATTAAAACTTATTTAGACCTTAGATCAAAAGATGCACTATTCTAACCATTTAAGTTAGAAATTATTTGAAGGTTTGGCCTATACTATATTAGAATTATTTAAAAAACAATCAATTTGACATATTTCTAATTTTTTTTAAATGACAAATTTCTAAAAAATTTTTAAAAAATAAAGTAATAATTTTCCCTATCGCAGTCCACTAATCGGTAATTACAGTTCCTCTTTTATATGCTTTTTGGACAAAATTTTTTTTTTTTTTTTTTTTGACAACGTTGGACAATGAGTTATGGAAATGAATTATTGTTTCTTTTTATGTATATATATATATATATAGGGTACTATTCAGATTACATTCTAATTACACGAGGCCAAGAGGCATGTAACAAATCAGCCTCCACGACATCTTTAACTTGAGTAGATGGATCCACAACATGGTTTTCACCGCATCCGCAACAACAGCCAAATTACCTAACCGATCAGCCACTTGATTACCTTCTTTAAACCATAGTAAGTAAAAAAGGGTATGCATTTAATTTGGCAATTATACGGTTTGCGTTATTTAATTCGACAATTATTCGGCAATTATACAGTTTGCGTTTAATTCAACCACTTGAAAAACAGCGGCAGTAGCCTTATGGGAATCATAATGAATGGTTGTATTGATATATAACTTTAAAGGTCTGAAAAATAATAGCAGTAATAATTTAACCTTTATATTCTTGTTTTGTTTAAAAATTGTTTCGAACATATATATTTTTTTTAATTCAAATTTATTCAATTTTATACAATGAAATTATATTAAGAATGGTTGAAAATTCATTTGTAATTGTTCTAATGAAGTAAAGGTAAAAAAAAATATATCCAAAACACTTAAACAACTAATTAATAGTACTAATGCTAAAAATAGTAATTTTTTATGATTTCTATTTTCCATTGGATAGCGCTCTTGAATTATGAATATAAGTTTTGTCAAATCTTTGTCTCCATGTACAATTACAAAACTATTTTCTTATTTACAAATAACTATAAGTAATATTTCATACAATTTATTTTGATGAACATAATAAGATGAACAACTAACATATTCATATTCAATTAACCATATATATATAACTTATCAAATGATAACTAAAAATGTTCTGAATAAAACTAAAATTTAAAATACTATAATAATTAATACAAATAAAGAGTGTAAAAAATAAATATATATATGCAACGCACGTGACTAAAAAACTAGTATTCTATAAATATACGTTATAGCATATCTGAAAATAATATTTTATTATATAACGACAGCAAATTATTTTTAAGAAAATTGTTTTCTTTTTCCGAAATAAGCGATATTGATTTGTCATATGATGCATAAAAAACCTTTTCAAGGCAAATCTAATGTAGCCATCATCTTCACTAATTAGTTTCACGTTTAGAAATTTTTTCAATCTCTTATTAAATAAAAATTTAATAAATATATTAAATAGATTTATATGTATGTTTTAAATTAAATGTACCTTTTGTGAATACAAGTGTGATTGATGCTTTTTCCAATTATTTCAGCCATTATTTTTCCTCTATTCTTCAATGACACATGTAATTTATCTACTCATTTATATAAACTCAGATTCTAGATATCTGATGGTCGTGGATCGATTAAACGCATAATTTGTTATTTCCATAACCATAACCATTTAATTATAAATATTCCACAATCGTTCTATAACTACAAAAATTTTAAAGACTACTTCCATAAATGTTCCATCCATCTTCATTTAGCATTGTATAAAGAATAAATCTTAAATGTTGAGTCAAATTAGAAAGACATTCTATTCCTTGGCTATATATCAGACCCCAAAAGGAAACCCCATTGATGAAAGCCATGCAATAGCATAACAATCATATCCTAATTACTAAAACAAAGGAATGTTATTTTTAATCTTATATTTTACTTGGTCAATAAACCCGTTTATAGATTGAAATTATACATAATCCAAACGCATAAATACAAAATTATTGTTATTTAGTAGATCCTGCTTAATTGAACCAATTATTTAGAACAGCTCTGTCTTTCCTATATATAAAAAACCTTCCTTTGTTATAGTTACTCATCATCTACTGAAAACAAGAATATAATTAGGATGGAGGGCATTTCTAGTTCATTTAAGAGATTTTTGAGAAGAAGAAGATACAAAAGGCTTTACGGATCGAATAATAATAAAAGAAAGCTTAAGGTGGTAAGGTTAGGAGGAGAAACACCAAGAAGGGTATTGAAATTGAGAACAATTCCAAAGCTGCAGTTGAAGTTGAAAGTTGTTGCATCTCCCATTAGAGTTTTAGTGAATTTTCATGATGCTTATGTTGATTTGATGCTACGTTTAGCAAATGGTATGCATGTTTTGAAAAGAAAAGGATTGTTCGGAGGTAAAAAGATTGCAAAACAGAGAGATCAGATTTCAATGGCGTCTTTTGGAGATGAAGTTATAGATACTAAGTTGGTTTTTCAAATTTATAACAGAATTGTCTCAATTAATTGAGTTTTAAAGTATTTGTAATGCTCCTATTAAGATTAATTCAAATATTGTATGATTGTAGAAGCTGTAATTACATACAAATGCTACAATCAACAGCTTTAGAATGTCTTAAATTAAAACACATTTCTTTGAATCAAGAAATTGAGGACATATAATTGTTGACATGCCATTCATCTCCATCTTGTGAGATATCAACATCATATATTTTCTTGTAGAGTGAAAATTGTTAAAAAAACGAAAGTAGATAATCAAATGGGTAGACCGTCAATTTCATTTATACAAGGAGGAAAATAACCTTTCTTGACTCTTTTTTCTCAGCCCCTGAGATTGTAAATTTAACTATGAATATAGTATTGAATTGACTATTAGATGAGGTTTCACATTTCTTCTTTTTCTTTTTTTCCCTAATTCACCCACCCGCTCATAATAATAAAAAGGCAAATTAGGAATATGAGCAGCACCACTCACCAATGAGAACTGAAATCAGAAACTTACCGGAAGAAGCTCCAGGCTTTAATTACCTCCCTCTCAAAGGCGGCGACACCATCGATTCCGATAATGATCGACTGAAACAGCTCGGCTACAAGCAAGAGCTCAGCCGCAGTCTATCGTGCGTATATCTTGTGAGCCTTTTTTTTTTTTTTTAATAAAGATAAATGAATGAGAGTTGTTATTATGCGGTGATGTGCAGGGCAATAGCAAATTTTTCGGTGACATTCTCCATCATATCGGTGATTACTGGTATAACAACGTTGTATGATACGGGTCTTACTTTTGGTGGACCCGTGACAATGGTGTATGGTTGGCCAATCGTAGGGTTGCTAACGTTGATTGTTGGATTATCAATGGCTGAGATTTGCTCTGCCTATCCAACAGCAGGTGGGCTCTACTTTTGGAGCGCAAAGCTTTGCGGGGTTGAATGGGGTCCTTTTGCTTCTTGGCTCACTGGCTGGTACGTGGTTGTTTTTTTTACAAATTACGCATAAAAATGATAATTATGTCCAAAATAATTGTTTATGTGTGCATATAAGTATCTTATTCACTCTATTATCATGCCGATTTTAAGCTTATAACTAGGAAATCTACAGCATAACAAAATACACCTTAGAGAGTGTTTAATAAAAACTAGCTGTTTAAGTAAAATTTATCTATTACTGATTATAAAATACTAAAAGTTATATGA
>CATIWJ010069478.1:0-20503 GCA_949640765.1 Croton laevigatus | reverse complement strand
TAATATACAGCGCAGAAACACATTTATGCCACCTTTCTACTTCTGAAATTACAGCATATAGAAAATTTGGATTCCACCACACATGGATGGGCATTTGTCTACCGCATTGTCAAACTTAATTACAGAATTGGCTGTTTTTGAATATCTTTAAAACCTGAAACGAGAATGATAAAGAAAAAACTCAGCTGTGAACTTCAAAATGTCAAATACCAAAAAATATGCATAATATGTCAGAATTTGTTGCCAATAGTGGATTAGAGTATTTCCTCACTGACCTATGCAAAGGAACATTTTTTTAGCCTGGTTAGGAATTGCCTCACCGATCTAATCACGGGAAGAGGATTCTCCAAATGAACAGCATGTCCACAATTGGGAACCTCGACTATGTCAGGAATATTGTTCCACATGTTATTTCTGCCCTTTCTATATTGACCAATTTCATCACACATTTTTTGGGCAATTTCCCTGAACTTCGCATCCCTCTCCCCAACAATGAGCAAAAGAGGTATATCACTTTGCTTCAACTCTTCCCACAATGACCTGATACACAAGTGCATGAGATCTTATAAACATAATACTGAAATTTACAGAAAATAGCAAGTGACCTCCAGGAATTCAACACATAGATAATTATGCTCAATCAAATTCAGCTCCACAGCTGGTGACAGAAGTACAAATCAAATTATCGTGCAACATCAACTACAATAAATGACTCGCACTTGTAACAAAGTTAATCAAAAGGCACTCCAAAAGCATGCATTAGAACCTCAGTCATGAACATTTTCATCAATATTTCTCAGATGTAATTCCGAAGTTATGTTCTTTCTCAACCATTCAATGTTCAGTTCAAAGATTTGAAGGAATAAGCTCCCTTCATAATGTGTCCCTCTCACAAGATATGGTGCAAGGGACACGTTATGTCCCTTCATGCCAAACAATCTATACAAGAATCATATGAAAAATGTAATTTAGCAATAACACAATACAAGTGATGCGGGTGGCAGGTGTGTTCTAAGATTCTACAAGTTTGAACATCAGATGACATTTGCAAAAGTAAGCTCGAAAGTGCCATACAAAGTTAAAATACTCTGCAATTTTTTTTAAGACCACCATAACCATTAATTTACAGTTTAAGGTATTGTTAGAGAATAACTTTGTAATTTGCGAGTTACAGTTAAATATGATATTAGATGGGCCTCATAAGTAATTTTCTTTATATTTCTTGCCTCATATTCTCTCTCCCGCATAAAGAAGAAATAGAATCTCTTCAACATTTCCTTCTCATCTCAGAAAAGAATCCTAAAAGAAAATTATTGGAAAAATTCAACATCAACAAAGCCTTAGTACAAAACAATTTGGGGTCGGCTATATGAATCCTCGACTGTTATCCACTGAAGAATTCATCAAGAAAAAAAGAGGAAATAAGATTTTTTTCAAAATTCCTTTTGGCCATTTATAATAGAACTCTGAGTTAACAGGTTGCTTCACTTAATTACTGGACAACAAAATTCAGGCTAAGGTGCATTGACTAGATGGAATCTTTCTACAATATTGATGTATGCAACTTGTCTCACAAATTATTTGCATAATGTGAGTTTGATTGCTTTAAGACATTGTTCTATCACTATGCAACATAAGAAATTACCAAAAATGAATATGTTTCACAATGAACCTCAAATCTTGCATGAGAAGGAAAAATAATAACTTGTGTGCTCTTACGTCTGTCTACCAACGCTCAGATCAGATAGAGCTTTTGCAAGGTAGTGAACATCATGATGCAACAAGCGGCTAGCAACTATTTCCTTAAAACGAGGATGGCTTCTCAAGCTGCAACATAAACTTTATCCAGGTGATAACCAAGCAAAAGCATACTGAAAAATTTAAAGTAACAATTCAGATAATGAAAACCATGAAATACCTGTCCCAGAGCTCTCCAGAATACCAGGCATTGAGAAATGTTTGCAGCCCATAAACAACCATTGACCGGGATCTAGAAACATCTTTGGCCCAACGAATTTTCCTTGCCACATTATTATTCAATCCAGGACTGCCAGATATTATAACAGTTCCTTTGATCTGCGTAATTAAAGTTTGTTATAATCTAAATGTTATAAACACTAAACTCAATTTTAAAATGTAAAATACAATAAATGTACCTTATCATGATGCCTAAGCGCCATATGCAATCCAATCCTTCCTCCCATCGAATATCCAACAAGGGCAACCTTTCTAGGAGTTATGTCTTGAATCAACTTGTACAACACTTCTGAAATAATATCAACTGACAAAGTTACTTCTTGTTTGGCTTCTTTACTGCCACGATTTAGTATATTTGATCCTCCATGGCCAGGAAGATCAATTGAAATGCATCTTGCAGACCCTGAAATGGCCTTCATGATAGGGACCCAATCTTCACCAGTTCCAAGAAAGCCATGAAGAAAAAGAACAACAGTGTCCTGCATGGACAAATTACAATGAAGTGATAATATAAGCATATCACCTTGGTTTTATCATTAATGGGAAACTTGTACTTATTAATGACAAAATAACTAAGGGCTGAAAAAGGAAATCAAAACTTCATAAGAAAAGTGTGTGAAAATCTTATACTTACATTGTCTTTTTCTCCGACCTCATATACTTTAATAAAGCTCGAAAACTCCTTCACGCTCACAGCCAAATGGTATTTATATACTTGCTCTGCAGTAAAAGTTCTTTGAATAACATTGTGGTTGATTTGAAAGTTGTGCACGAGTTGAATAGCATCAGCAACAGATGCTGCCATAATGCCACTACATGGATCAGGACGAATCCCCAGAGTTCTAGTAGTTAAATCCTCTTTAAGCCATCGATAAGTCCCAAGACCATGCGCTACAGATGGTCGCAATTTACAATTCATAACTCTGCAAAAATCTGCATTCTGTAACTCCAGGTAATAGGAGAACTGAATGTAAGCTGACAAGCCCAAGCTACTTTCAAATGCAGCACTCACAACAGCCATCTTCCCATGCTGGTGTGCCCATTGTGCGATCAATGCTGCTCTTTCAAATCCACCAACCACACTTGGTTTGATAACCTGACAGTACACATAGCACTCGTTTGATCAAAAGAAAGAACTTCCTCGTGATTGTAGAATATTTCTAGGAGAACAATTCTCCCAAAGAATACTATTCCTTCAAAGAAGAACTAGTGGGACTTTTTTTGTTTCTTATGCCAACAGAAACTTTAATTGATGGATTGCAATATGAAAAAGTCAGTCTGCAAAGAACATTATTGATTACCATGATAAGGATGGATGGATGACAATGCAGAACAATGAATAACAAGATCCACATAAAATAGTCGAAAAACCACCAATTCACACCTGATGCAGGCAATTCAAAATTGGCTGTCGTTCATAAATTGACTTAGATCATGCTAGATTCTATTGCAAAAATTGTTAACACAGATAAGAACTTATAAATTAGTCATATTTCTATAATGTTACCAGAAATGCAGTATGCCACATATTTCTATAATGTTGCCAGAAATGCAGTATGCCACAGTACGGGATACAGGTAAGGGTACAGGATACAGTACTTTATAACTTTTCAGTATGGGTACATTTTATGGGTTCACGATATGCTAAATATGAGATCATGGTATAGTAATAAGATTCACTTTTAGTGCATGCATAATATCTATATAATTTAGGGGGAAAAACCAAAATTTTAACAGTTAAACAATCTAAATAATTTGCTCTTCAAAAAAAAAAGATCTAGATAGCATTCATATAAATATTTAATCCATATTAAATGTGTTATTCCAAAATAAAGTTCACAAAATAATAACACTTGATAAAACTAGAACCTGAACTCTAAATTCTACAATTTTTTAATCTACGGCTTTTCCCTTTCTTTAGAAGTCTCTCTTGTAGCAAACATAGAAATTGTGCTTAAACTTGATTTGTAACAATCCTAGAACCTCCTTTTGAACCACTAGAAATTGGAGATGGAGTGAAATATGATATCTCCACATTTTCTTTTCTAATGTTATCTAAATAGGTTGAAGACTCTTTCTCATATAGGTATTTTATTTAATTTTTATATTATTTTTTAAATTATGATTCGATTTGTCCGATTTGCTACTTTTGATCTTTCGGTTCATTAATGTATTGAATTTTGGAACAATGTTTCTGAAACGTGGCTCGTGGGGTACCCACATTTCTGGGAACACTCATATCTGATTAGATTAGTCTCATATTCAGAAACTTTCAGTATGAAGTCTACAAATTCGGTGCTTCACTCTGGTGTGGATGCAATATACTACTATTGATCTACTGCTACCACAAAGATGAGAGAGTAATCATTAGCAAATAATATCCAGCTCAATTACCACAGCAACTATTCCAGAGTGAGCATACTTCAGAAGCAGGTCAAGAGGATTTTCACAAACTTTATCAATAGTTTCATCAAGAGCCACTGGTAATCCACTTTCATTGCAAAACTTTATAATATCATCTTCATCATGAACAGGCTCCTGACACAATAGAATAGTAACTGAGTCAGTCAAAATGAAATACCCAAGAGTATACCAGAATTTTTTAAAAAAAAGTAACTAATGAACTTGTGCCAAAATCAAATGGAGAATGAAATAACAATAGTTCAGCAGTCAGTTATGAGCATCAAAGCATTATAGAAAACGGAAGCCATTTGTTAGTGAATCTTTTCTTCACTCGCAGGAATTAGCTCATTCGAAACCTGTTCACAATTGAATTTACTCAAGAAGCCTACAATAAAATGCTAGATGACTTGCAAGCGATAATACCGTAAAAAATGCACATTTCTATGAACTGTACCTCAATATACTGAAGGTCACAATCCTTCACCAGAGAGCCAAACTGAATAGCTTTTTCATAGGACCAGTTTCTATTGGCATCTACACGGAGTTGAATGTGCTGACCTACCTTTTTCCTCACCTCTTGTATAACTGCAGCATCTTGAATGGGATCTGCCCGCCGTGCAACCTGTTGCAGAAGAATTCTCAACTTGTCCCAACAACATAGTAGGTGTCTATACTCTAAACTGATTTTAGTGAGGAGCATCACAAAGATGTGTAATGCTATGAAGTGAATAAATGATCCATGGACTGGACGTTAAGATTGAAAACTTGGTTGCAAAAAACTTACTTTTAGCTTTAATGCAAGAAATCCTTCTTCAACAAGAGAATATGCAATATGAGCAACCGCACCAGGAGTCCCATTGGAGTCGATGAGGCCACATATCTCAACATTTGACTTTTCATTAGTTTTTTTTGCATTCTGTCCAGTGGACTGAATCATGCTCAGTAAACTAGAGCCTTGTCTTCCTCCTATAGCATTTAGGATAGCCATTTCTAAACCACATCTCACACTGGGAAAGATGGAATTTTCCTGGGAAATATTGACAACCCAAATCAATGAATCAAATATAATTCAGCCAAAGAGCCAAGAAAGCTGACGTTTAACTAACAACTATTCCTTCAGAAATCACAAATACACAACTCATTGGGCTATATAAATATTGCATATAAAAATTGGAGATGCACACACCCACCGGGATTCCCAAGTTGTTCCATATCCAAGAGGAAAATGAACCCTTAAGCAGAGGAAGGGAAAAACTAAGCTTGGTTCCCTGAATCACATGAAGAAGAAACTGAAGTTGCTCTTCCAAATCCAATAAGTTTTCTTTACGAATATCAAGAGGTGCAACCTGTTCAACAAAAGTAGTGCAGCATAGAGTAATCCTCAAAACTACAAAGCAGGTCATAGAGAAACATAAAGGAAATCTCTTTCTCTCTCTCACTCTCTATCTCTCTCTCAAAACAAAAGTAAATCTATCTAGGGGGGCTATCAGTATTGTTTTACAACCTATTATAGTATGCTTTTGCATTCAAACCTTGTCTCCATATGATAAATGAGTTAAGGAAACAATAAACTCCTTGAGAAAATTTTCTCACTTCTAAAAATATGCAAGGTTATATAATGACATAAAGCCAAAGTCACTACACAAAATATTATCAAAAAAGATAAAAAGAAATAATACAAGAAATATATTAATTATACTGCAAGCAGGTTCTACTTTAAATCATGGGTATACATAAAATATTATCTAAAAAGATAAAAATAAATAAATATAAGTGCACAGCTTCACAAGAAAGACATTAATTATGCTGCAAGCAGGTTCTACTTTAAAGCATGGATAAAGCAGGTTGAATGTTGTATATCTTTCCATTAAACATAGCAATAAATAAAATAAAATGTAAAAATAATATTAGCTAAAACCCCCTTGGTGTACATAAATAATAATAGTATAAGATCTTACTTTCTGCATGGCAATCCACTTAATTAAGGCAGAGGAAATAAGTTTTTGGCTCAAAGTTTTTACCAATAAAGAGATTGGCACAGGCCTCATGCACTGGGAAACGATTTATTTCACAAACAAAATCAAGAAGTACATCTTAGTATGAACATATTTCAGGAAATAATTAAGGAATCAAAGTAAAACTAACCTCACCGTACCCAATGCTTCCATCTTCAAGAGACAATGATAAAATGTAACCTTCCTTATAGAACTTTTTACAATCAGGATCCACTGAAGCTAAGGTCGTAGGAGCACACAGTTGAATTCTGTAACAAAAAAAAAAAAAAAACTTGAAAGTTATTAACAAAATATTCCCCGACTACTAAAGACGAGCTAATTTCAAAGTTATTATCCTTATGAAACCTGTACAGTGAGTGCTCCATCTTGAGAATCTTGCACGTAAACAGCCTGTCTGGGATGGAATGCGGAGCTGAAAGCCTTGAGAGAATGCTTAAAGTGTGATTTGCTGCCAGGAATGCGGATTTCTTCAATGCACTGATAAAATACCATTTTTCAACGGACAGGTAATAAAATGTAAACTTTCAGAAGGAAAAATATAATTGAACAGGAAATGAGACCACCTGTGGAAAGTTGAATTTGCAGTAATGCAGCTCTCCACTTCAATGACATAATCTGTATTCTCCAATTGAGATGCGAGCAAAGCATCTTGAAGTTCCATTTTTGTCTTCACTCGTATATGTCTCACACTGCACGCCATTAATGAGTTTTATTTGAGTCAGAAAGAAATCCAATTAGCTGAAAAAGAATAAGATAAAACAATCAACAAGGCTCGTTATGCAATCAATTTAATGAGTTCAAATGAGATTCAAAGGCAAACCTCCAAAAGTAGGTTCGCTTAAAGCGATAAAACCATTGATTCTCAAGAGTACCCTCAACCTCAATTGATTACCAAATTATACATTCTTATAAAATTTTAGAACATATCGAATATGAATTATCTTCCATATGACAACAGCAACATAGAGGGCATAATGCTCAAGTTCTATCCTTCCAAGTCAGAAAATCATATGAAATGTTGGTGCACTAGAACCAAGACAATTATAATGTATCACATAAAATGCTAAGTCATACAGCTCTTATCACTATCCTTAGACAATTAACACCAAATACAAGTAACATGAAACAAGGCCAGATCTTACATGGAAATAACAATTACTAAATACACTTATTTTTAAATATAAGCAAACAAATGACAAGGTTTTCTACCTGTGTGCTGCACACAACTGATGAATTGAAATGTTGTGGGAAGTGTAGAAATACTGATTCAGGATTTTTGGATCAGTTCCATCTGCAATAGGAAGAAGACTGAAGATTGCTCCACCATGATTGTTTATCACAAGTATTGTCATTGGCTTCCTTGAAATCCTTTAACAAGAGCAAATCTTCATAAATAGTTAAGCAAAATAAGCCTTCATGATCCATTTTCTGGCTTACGAAAAAAGTTAACAGAGTAAAGGATGTCACAATTGAATGGTAAGATCATTTGAAGAACAGAAAATTTGCAAGCAGTAGCAGAGATTAAACCCATGCAATAACCTGTGATCATGTCATGCAAATCATTGAATACCATCAAACCTCAAAATAAAACATGGCACAAATGTATTAAAAAAAGGAGCAAACTAAATATACCTTGCACTCAAAATCGATAGGCCATTTGTATCATGAAGGAAAGAAACATCTCCAATCACACAAAGTACCTAAACATAATTGCAGAAACATGAAACAACAGATATACAGAGAAGAAAGAGATTCAAAATAGAACATACAAGAAATCTATTAATTCACCATCCAGAGGTAAACAATTCAAAAGATGAAACAACATGACGTGGTAAATTAATTTTAACGAGAAAACAGGAAAAAAGAAAAAACTTGCAGGTCTTCCCTTTTTTTTTTTAAAACATAAAATAATACTAGCATAGAGTTTAAGATCCATTAAGATGTAATAATCAAATTTCTGAAGTTACAATATTTCACCACGATTGATAACCTTTTATGCAATAAAATAATTGAGTTTTTATTTGAAAAATATTAAGGAAAACTGAGGCCTCATGCTTGGATTGAAATGAGACAAAGGGAAAAGGTGGGTAAGCACATTACTTCTAGAAACAAAGGCATAAATATGTAACTCCAGCTTGAACTGTGGATCACAATCACAAAAGAAGACAGAAATTCACAGCTAAAATTTTTTTGGAAATGCCAACAAATCTGAAAGGCTTACTCTTTTTTTGCTTCCAACTGCAAAACCAATGGCAGTGCTAAGCAAACCGTCGATACCACTAGCTCCCCTATTTCCAGCCACCCTAATTCCAAGACACTGAAGTTCTAAGTTCAGAACCTTCTTCATGATGCTAGGAATCTGGTTTCCATAACCACATCCATACATATCCACATCACGTATCACCATGCTATTGCCTAAAAAAAGAGCAGAATCAGCTGGAAGTACTTTTGAAATTACATGGGCAACATGTGGCTCGGTCAAGGAACTCTCTGCATAAATTTGAAATGATATCTCCTGTGCAACCTACAGAAGATGCAAGAAATGTATAAAGAGACAGAAGTATAGAAACATAAGCATATTAAGTGCCAGGAAACAAATATGAATGATTTTCAAAATCGCCTAAGGAGCCAAGGTTACAAAATGAAAAGCTCCATGTAGGAAACTATAGCTAGCTTTAGAAATACAGCAATGCTTATACAACAAGGTCAGTACCATGATATTATGTTCAGCTAATTTAGCAACATATCAAATAACTATAGGCATCCACTAGATCAATCAAAGTAAAACAAGGCTTGGCAACTTGTAAATAGAATATCTAGCGATACTGACAAGGGCACATTTCATATGTTCATCCAATTGGATATAATATTTAATTCACCAAATAACAAAGAAAGAAAAGAACACAGCAGGTTCAATTACCATCTTGTCCAAATTTTTCAGATAATTACACCATTTGATGCTCTTAGAAGGGCATGGAGCTTTAATTAAACTGTCAACAAACTGAAGAATTGAACACTGCACCCTGTGAGTCACCAAATGTGATGGATCATGACGACAAGGATGACTGTCAACTAAGATGTACGAACATGAACAGGAGTCCTCCAGCATCTGGGAAATTCGTTTGCTGGTTATGCGACCTCCAATCTGTCATAGTTCCGAACAAAAAAGGCAATTGGTAAGAGCCACAGAATCGTAATCAAAACAGGCAATATTTGCATGATTAAATCACATGCCACAATATTAATGTTGGAATCCCACGTTGGATAGAAGTGAGGAGGATGTAGTGCTTATAAGGCTGGGCAATCCTCATCTATTAACTCAGGTTTTCGGGTGAGTTAGGCTCAGATTCTTCACATGGTATCAGAGCCTGCCTCCTCCACCAATGTTGGAACGTTTGCCCGTGACCCGTGATGGGCAATTGCACCCAAGTTGGGAGAGGTGCTTGTGCACCCACGTTGGATGATGTGCTCACCCGTGATGGGTGAGAGGGAGTGTATTGAAATCCCACATTGGATAGGAGTGAGGAGGATGTAGTGTTTATAAAGTTGGGCAATCCTCACCCATTAACTTGGGTTTTCAAGTGAGTTAGGCCCAAATTCTTCACAAGTAACAAAATTATGTTTGTATTCAGTGCCAAAACATTATATCAAATTTCCTATAACTATAGGACACTCAGTGACTTAGTACAACACATGGAAGAAACACATCAATTATGGACTGTTATGGTACCACTTTTGGATCTAGTTCTATGGGTAATTTTGAATTAGGGCTCGTTCAAAGAGAACCTAGAATCTCCTAGAGCTGATTAGAGTGAACCCTACAATCTCTAAGTTTTAGGAACTCAAACCTTTTTTATTTTTTTATTTTTTATTTTTTATTCAACAGAGGGATTTAACCGATAGGCTACACTATAGGGATGACCCTCCCCTATCAACACATGCTCTGATAGGGATTCGAACTCGTGACAACAGGTCATAACACAGCTCACTAACTACTAGGCTAGGCCCTTAACCCCAAACCTTTTTAATTAAATATCAACTTTCCTTAACTCACATCCTTTTAAACAACTAAACGTAAATATAGAAACTACCCACTAATAACTACCCAAAACAATAAAGAACTACTATAACTTCCCACTATTAAAATAACTAATCCCCAAATAAAACTACCACAGTTGCAACAATACAGCAGGTCTGTAACATGAACTTCCCCATAAAAGGCAGCTTTTCATGTTAAAGATGAAAAATGCATCTGGTGTTCTCACATCATAGCATGATGCTTCATAATATTCTTACAAAAAATACTTTCTCAAGTAGCAAAATATTTTTAAATTGGGAAAATAATTGATATTGAGCTAGTTATATAACCTTCCTAACACATTTTCGTGATAAATGTCTGCATGGGTAAGACAATACCTCTATCTTCTTGCTGAGCATCAAAATGCTAGGAAAATGCAACTAATTTGACCTTTAGTTACATGCACTTGAGATGCTTTATTGCCTGATCATGGAAGATAACAAAATTTTCCATCATATCAAGACTACTTTCGAGCTGTTTCACCTGTTTCTACTACTGCAGTTTTATATTTTCAAGGAAGTGCTCATATGACTCCTAGAAGACTACATGCAAGCAACACAAACTTCCATTTTTACAAAATTCTACTTTCTCATCTATCTAATTATTTTTCCAAATTACCTCACCCAATTCGGTATTAAACATTTCATGTCATCACAAGGAATTGCTAAACATAACGTTTCCAACAGAAGTCAAGTAACATATGAATGGCACGTTGGGATCAACTGCAGAAAATTAGCCACAAAAAGAAACTATAACTACAGATCCCAGTAAATGTATCCCCTAGTATTGCAATTGCAACTTGGATGAAATTTTTTAGGTGTGCAACATATAACACAAATTAAGCCCGTCTGCTATCTTTGCAACAACCAAATTTAAGATATGCAAGGAATCTATAAAAGAAATTCAAATAAACACGAAAGGCAATAATTCAGAGTTAAACAATGCATAAGCAATTTGTACCTGAATAACTACATCAAACAACAACCATCCCTTCACAAAATCCGAGAGCAAAGCATGGTCCAGATGATCAACAAATAAAACATTCTCTTCAAATTCAGGAAAATAAGAGAGACGCTTTCTCAATCGTAAACCCGACAAGATGTCAGCCACAACTGGCCAATTAAGATGTCTCCCCAAGAGAAGAGCTGCCCATATCTCTTCTTCTGTATGAATTGCACCAACAAGAAGAAGACCCATTTTTGCCCCTTGAATTATTTCAAGAACTTGTGACACAGGGATATGAGCATTGCCAGAACATGTAAGTGAATTTTGCACATGGATATATTTTGTGAATGGCTCAGCATTAGACATCCAATTATCTAATCCCTTTAGACATCTCAAATTCCACTTTTTTGGACTATCATCCAGTGGCTCTCTAAAAGGACAGTTAATATGAACAGGACCAAAAGGTGAAGAGGTTGCCCAGTGTACAGCAGAGTCAAGTGTGGTGAGAACCATCCGTGCAGGAATATCATCAGCAGGTACAGGAAGATTGAAGAAGAACCTCACAAAAGAACCAAAATGATCCACCTAACATAGAAGTCCAGCAATGTACCCAATAAATGTTTGAACAAAAATCTTTTTGGAGTACAGAAAAACACATATGACATGAAAAGTAAAAAAGAGGATGTAATCTGAAACAAATTGTAAATATCACTTTTGCATGATATTTTCTCATTCCACACCTGATTGATTGATTGGTTTGCCCCAGCACTTTGGAGCTCAGGAGGGCGATCTGCAGATAGTAATAGAAGTGGCACGAAATCTTGACTGGCTTCCACAACCTGCAGTTTGACCATTAATTAATTAAGAATAATATTACGTATGACATACAAGTTTAAAACTCGAAGTTTCTGATTAAAACAGATGAGCAAGTAAATTAAAGTGCAATAGCAAGAAAAATATTAATTATGTCATGAAAATTCCAAATCAAGTCATAAGAGGGAGCACGGAGACATAGGTGCCCAAACAAAGATAGATAAACCAGACTGATAGCGAGTTAAATTTTTATATCAGAATCAAAAACCTTGTCAGATAGAACTCTCCTGAAAGATGACAAGGAGAGAATACATGTGATATGCATACTATGAAAAGGTAAATAAATACATTGCAAAATTGTTCATCATTTCTGCTAGTCAAACCCTTAATACCACCTACAAGCATATAGATTCTGTGAATCTTACAGCTGGAAGAAGATTTGATACTGCAGTTCCTGAAGATGTTATGACAACAGCTGGTTTATGAGAACCTCTTGCATACCCAACAGCATGAAATGCAAGTGAGCGCTCATCAAAACAAGCAATGCATGTTGTTAGGGGATGAGTAGTAGCAGCAATGGCAAGAGGGGATGATCTTGATCCTGGAGCAATGCAAAAATACTGGAACAAAAAAACCATAAGACACATGTACAAAAAATGAAATGAATCAAATGGCAAATTAACGTTACTCACCGTTAACCCAATCCGAGAACATTCTTCCACTATAAGGGAAGCCCAAAGTGTATTAATGTTTGCACAATCTTGAAAGGAGTAACTTGTTTCTCTGGCATGATCCAACTGATAGTCAAACCAGACATAAAACTTGAACAATCATCATCTACTTGTTGTGTTTCTAAAATTTGTAAAAGAATTGATATCCACAATAACCCATGCATTACAAAGATTGAATGTTGTTCTAGACTTGTGACATTTTGAATCACATAATACAGTCTGTGGAATTTTATTTTGCTCAAGTAACACACAAAAGTGACAGTTCCAAGGTTCTCCTCTTTTTCTTTTTTACCATGTTTCTTATGATATAAAATACCAATACAAACACAAAAAATTTGACTCGTTCAATAACAATATATGTATCAAAAACTGCAGTCACCAAGAAATTAGCTAACCAGTGTCTCTATTAATCTTGCAACGATAGCAAATAATAAAAGCGAATTCACTTGTAGTTGATCCTTTATATGCACAAGCAGCCTGAACCATATGCCAGGTAGTATGTTTTCTATAACAGTCTTCTCTGATCCCATAAAACAGAAATTTAACAACATTTAATTTTAATGATGTAAGAAAACAGTATCATACCATGTTATTTGAAACACCAAAAGTTGTTGAAAGCCTGAAACAGAACTGACAGAAAAATGCAGTCCCTCTCTGCAATGGAAGTTGTGCAAGTATAATATTCTGATAGTTAATAGAGGAACACTGGATTTGTACAAGAGAGCTTGGACAAAAAAAGGCATGATACTAGCACAGAAAAATGAACAATTCCAGGAAAGAGGAGATACCCGTTCCAAGAGGTCAGCTGGGTTATACCTTCTGCCTGACGACAGAGCATTTGCAGAAACCTGTAAAACCACATTGCTCAAGTCTAAACAGATAAAACATATATAATTGACAGTGTTGCTCTGCTCTTATCCTCCGAATAGAGCTCCATGAAGGACTGCTTGAGAGTAAAGAAAGATCCCCTCTCTTCTGGCATGTATCAACTAACAAAGAATTCCTTTATGTCCTAGGAAATTAGACCTTGTCTTATAGGGCTAAGGCCTAACTGTGTGTGTGTGTAATGTAATAATAGAAATTGAACTGCTTAAAAGACTTCAAAAACAGTGTAAAGCTTTACCATTTGAAATGTTTTATCCTCCATCACACTTATCTTATATAGAGCAGATTTGATGCAGTCAAAACAGAATCTATCTCCAGTTGCCCAAAGATGATAACTGGCCTGCAAAGAATTTAACATCAAAGATAAGGGTGCAAAATATTTGCAGCTGATTAGGTAGAAATTAATATATAGCATGCAACAAATAACAAAACACCATGATAGTCAATTTCAATTATAAGGATACAGAGAACTATTATGCATGCACAAGCTGAGTTATAAGGAATTTTAGCTCGGTTTGAATTAGAAAATTCAACAAGTTTACAGAGCTTTGAATTGCACTTCAAATAAAATGCCTTATTGACTATGGGATTCAATTAAGCAAGACCTGTTAGAAGCAGTAATCACATACATACCAGAAAAAGAAAATTTTTATAAATTAAGTGCTACAAAATTTAGTTATAACTTACAATAGCATTGGCCAAAACATTTAACATAAAAGAATGAAAAAAAGAAAAAAAAAAACACTTTTGCCAAATTATATTTAAACAGCTTGTGAAATAAACATATCATATCCACAAAATCAGATTTTAAAAGCTCAAAAATAACTACAGACATCATTTTCTAATTACATAATTCAGATCTAAGTTAATTGAATGATATTTTCTTATAGAACAATGAATTCTCCTAGTACAACTTTTTATACACAACAAAGCTGTGAGCTGAACAAGAAAGCTGAATACAACACTGCATAGAGGTGAGAACATCAAATTACCTGGTTAATAGATAACTCAAAAGATTGAATTGCCTGTTCAAATGTATGAAAAAGAGCATCATCCCAAGCCAATGTTGCTGATAGAATGGAGGCATCGTCCTGTTCATCTAACTCAATCTGTTGAAACCAAAATTACTATAAATGTATCTAATATGTAAATTGCTGCCACCATTTGAAGCTAAAAGACAGACTATAAAACAAGGCAATCACAAACAGAAGATCTCGCCATCGGGGAGATAATAATGAAGGTATAATTCAAGGAATGCTGAATAATGTAAGCACCTCAGGAATTAGAAGATAATAGGAATCAGCCTCATGATTAATTGATGATGAAACTTCATCAAATTTAATATCCATAAAGCCATAGGTTGCTATGCGGATAGAATCACTTGAGATATGTCTGCGGAGAAACTACATGGGTATTAATTAGCCACCGCAAAAGGTCCAGAAAAAGGTTGGAATTAAAAAATAACAAACTAACACTAATTAATGGTAAAAAAATATCCTATTGCTGCAAGATTACATATGAAACAATCATGGGCCTAAAACTTCCGGCAACTTAAGTTCACAGTACAGTAATCATAATCTAAGCGAATTCCAACCTTACTCACAGACACAGTAATCACAAACGAACCTTTTTATGAAGGTATGTGCCCCTGATGTAAGAGAAGAGGACTGCATAAAGTAAATTGCAGCTCCAATTCCAAAAACTCCTCGGGGTCTGTTTAGATAAAGAGATTTACACGATGGATTCTCAGTCTCCTTCGAAAGAAAAAACCGAGGAAACACTCCAGACGCCTCCGGTTGAGAACAGAACCAACTCAAAGCTGCTGGACTAGGAGGCACAGCAACCTGTAAATAAATGCAGACTTATATTGCATCTTTCCCCTATAAATTCGATAAAACAAAATGTCGAAGCACTTCTCGAAGTTTTATCAATCTGAATATTTGCAAATTCAAAAGAACCTGAAATCTCAGAACTCCACTGCTAGCAGGAGGAGGATTCAACTTCAATTCCTCCACAGTCTCTCTAATACTATTAAGACCTATCTCCAGCGTCAATGCTGGCGGCAACGTACGTGTAATGCAAGTCTCTACAAACAGCTCACAATCCTCGATCCCATTGTCCATTATAGGACCGTCAAATCTCACTGCTTCTACAAGCTAAACAATGCCAATAACAAAACGCACACGCCAAAATCACAATGACGAAGAAACAAATTATAAAAAAAAAAATTAGAACACAAAATACCTTCAATGTAGAATCTAGAGCACGAGAACAAAGAAGAAGAGAATTGAAGTGAATAAGACTGGTCCGTTGGAGAAATGCGAAAGTAGTTGGAGATTTTGCGAGCGGGACAGATCTCCTGACACGAGATTGAAGATGTGCAGAAGGTGAAATTGAGAGATTGCTAACAAGTAACACATGAGGCTTCATTTTTTTCCCCCCTAGAGTATTGAGGATTAGACGGAAGAAGAAGAAGAGAGGTGTTCTCCCAAGTTTCGAGGCGAATGGATAAGGTGGCGTGACGAGGATTTGCCACGTAGGCTAAAGTTGCTGACCAGCGGCACATGGTGGAAGCGGAAAAGCGCTGGTGGGCCATAATCAGACACACGCCACCACAGACATTCCATTTCCCGATCCCAAAGATGGAATAAAATGCCTTTCTTACCCAAGATATAATCGCCAAAACTCTATACAAGCCCAATTGGCAGAATATATAATTTCATCCCAAACTTTATATGTTTTCTCCAATAGAATCTTAAACTTTATGAGTTTTACTTATTTGGCACCTAAATTTTACACAAATAATTTATTAAATACTTAAATTTTACATAAATAACCTAGTAAACACTTTACTTAAAAGAAATGGACACGTGTCAAGGTGTGAGTTTATTTAAAATTTTACAAATTTAAGTGTTTAAATGATCACTTGTAGCGAGTTCAATTCATGCAAATTTAAGCGTCTAAATAATCATATGAAAAATTTAGGCATCTATTGGAGAAAAAAATATAAAGAGTTCAGGGTGAATTTGTATATTTAGCCAAACCCAATTTTAGTCGGGGTAGTTTTGTCATCTGAGATCCAGATAGGCACTTCCCATTTTGAACTCATCAAAAATCAGATACGGAAAAGCTAGCTTATAGGAACACGCCAGCCACCACCGCTAACTATAAATACACGCCAACCGCAACCAGCAAAACTCAGTACAAAACAACAATCAAACTCAGAAATGGCATTAAAACCCAAAATCACTGCTCCTCTTCTGCTTCTCTCTTTGACAGTACCAGCAGCATTAGCTGACCAATGCGAGTCCCAAAGCGAAGGAGGATGCCACGACAAGGCCAAATCTTTAAAGCTGAAGATAATAGCAATAGCTTCAATTCTGTTTACAAGCATGATAGGAGTATGTTTGCCACTATATTCACGAGCGGTTCCAGCTCTTAGACCAGACAAAAGTTTATTTTCAATAGTGAAAGCGTTTGCTTCTGGTGTTATTTTGGCCACAGGTTATATGCACGTCTTGCCCGACTCCTTTGATTGCTTGAGATCGGAGTGTTTACCTGAAAATCCATGGAGGAAGTTTCCGTTCACTACATTTGTCGCCATGTTGTCGGCTCTCGTTACGCTTATGTTGGATTCGTTTACAATGAGTTACTTTGTGAAGTATCGGCTTAGTAATGTAAGTAATCAGAAAGAAGAAGAAGATGGAGAAATGGCGAATGAAGAGAGGTCTGGTTCGAATGATAATGCTACTACTTTGTTAAGGCATCGTGTTGTGGCTCAGGTATAAATTTCTTTTTTTATTTTTTTCAAATTCCACCCAGTTTCCGAGCATCATCCCCGGTATGCTAATTAGTGTAAAAAATGCAGGTTTTGGAACTTGGAATAGTAGTACATTCAGTAGTAATTGGTTTGTCAATGGGGGCATCTGACAATCCATGCACAATCAGACCACTTATAGCTGCATTGTGCTTCCATCAATTGTTTGAAGGAATGGGTCTTGGAGGATGCATAGTACAGGTAATTAAAATTACTCTATTAGTATTAAACATTATTAATAGTATATAATTAACAATTAATAGTAAATATTGTAGTTTTTATTGATTATGAAATGCAGGCTGAGTATGGAGCAATGATGAAAGGAATAATGGCATTTTTCTTTTCAGCCACCACTCCATTTGGTATTGCACTAGGAATAGGCCTATCAAATGTGTACAAGGAGAATAGCCCAACAGCTTTGATAGTAGTAGGATTGCTAAATGCTTCATCGGCTGGGTTACTGAATTATATGGCGTTGGTGGATCTGTTGGCATCAGATTTTATGGGGCCTAAATTGCAGAACAATTTGAAGCTTCAGATGATTGCATATGTTGCAGTTTTATCAGGTGCTGGAGGCATGTCACTTATGGCAAAATGGGCTTAGGCCACACAAAGCTGCCAATGCAGAAACTTTTCTTTTCTTTTGGCGGGTGCTCCAACCAATTCTTGCCATACCCTAATTGTTTCTATTTGTTTGAATAATGTACCATAGCTACTTAATTAGTTTCGTCTCTTTTTTCCACTTTGATGAATCAAACAACGATTCTAGTTATTTTCTTCAATTTGCCATAAGTATTTATCACCTGGATGTAATAAATGTTAGTTGTGGTCAGATCAAGTGTGAGCCTATATAAGCGTTTTGGTGAGCTGGTGGCGATCATTTTAACGAAGGCCTACCATATGCCCTGAAACTGTGAAGAGAAAGAAAAAGTAAGATCATTCTAATGTGACAGACCACATTTTTTTTAACTTGTCGTGTGGAACCAAAAGAAATGGCCAAAAACAAATTTCGTTTCGTTAAACGAGAGGAGATGTGAGCCCAAATTACCTTCAAGTACATTTAATTTAGATCAAGAAGAATAATTTATTGATGAGTATGTACATATTGAAATCGCATAGCCAATTGAAGTCTGAACATTTTGCTGCTTTCATCAAGTTCCATATTCACCGATTTTTACAAAATATTTAAATTTTTAAAAGTTACATATATTTTGATATAAAATATTTTTGAAAATCCTTGATTTCGATTTCGGGTTAAAATGTCGGATGACGGATTTAGCACTATCCGCAAAGAAGGGATGACGGATTTGAAAAAAAAAATCAAATTCCTTAGCAACTAAAGTCTTGAAACTTGAATACTTTGCAGCTAATGCTTCCTTAAATATGTAGTAGTATCTGTGCAGCTCTCCATGTATTACTTCCTGAATGTAGAAAGTGAGCGGGGCTGGATCTTCAATTCATATTTGGCTTGACTCTTAGTTATTAGATGTGAAGCTAAGCTTATAGATCAATTCATAAGAAATGCCATTTCATCAACAAAACTAAAAAAAAATTGGTCCCTTCTTATTGCAATAAGAAATCAGTCTATTCTTATTTTTAATTTTCCTGCTTATAAGCAGAACAGATATGACAGCTAAGCTTCATCCAAGGAAGAAGATGAAGTTTTTTTTCAATTAAGATTGTAAAATTGCACTTTAGTGGTCTGTCTTTAACAAAAAAAATTTGTTAAAAATTAACAGAAGGACAAAACCGTTTTACAGCAGGGGTGTGCAAAAGCTGAACCGATTCAATTAACCCGACCGGCCCGAATCGAACCGAGGTGATCGGGTATGGTTAATCGGGTTATTGTGGTCGGTTCGGGTTGGAGCTTATATGCATTTTGGATTTTGGTTCGAGTCAGTTTAAAACGTTGAAAATCCGACCAAACCAAAGCTTTTTCAACTTTTCATGCAAAAAATCCTTATAATTTTTAGATTGTTAGGTTCAGGCCCCGAAAATTATAACGGGTTGGTTCGAGCACAGCGATTATAGATATTTCGGGTTTCTAATTTTTTGGTGTCAAGTCGGGTTAACCCCCGAACCCAGCCATTGCACAGCCCTAAAACACATGAACAAAAATATAAATTAAGTTAAAACATATGGATAAAATTGTAATTTTTTCTATTTGTTATTTGAGCTTATATGCAAGTTTATTTATTTATTTTTTTTCAAAGTGTATTTATATAGTTGAACATTTTCGTTTAAGTATAGTCAAACTAGTGCTATTAGAATAGTCTATATTTGGTTGCAATTACATGACAAACTAAAATTGGAAAAATAAAATCATATCCCAAAACAAATATGACATGGAAACAAAATTGTAAGTCAAATCTTATATACATCTCAATTCTAGAAATGAAGATATATAGAAAGATGATTAGGTCATTAAACACTAATGAGAGAAGACTAGAAGCAACAAGAAAAGAAATCTCATAAGCCACAAGCCATAAGTAGCTCCATGTATGGATGTTTTATAGGAATAGTAAAAGCAAAGAGCAGAGAGTTGTCCATTGAAAATGGAACAATGAGTAGTAGGGCTCTTAATTAATCAGAAAAAATAATGATTACCACTTATGAATATTTATATATGGCCATAGTTAGTTTGTATATGAACTTGCACTTCTACTCTCATATGATATTTTATAAAAGCCAATAGTTTTGGATCATTTGGTCAACACAAAATATACGGAGAAATCATTCGTATCTAACTATTTTCCCACTCGCAACTTTCAATTTGGGCCATAAAAAAGATTGGATAGACTAATCAACTATATTAGTATTTTGTTCTTAATCAATCATT
>CATIWJ010069460.1:0-28906 GCA_949640765.1 Croton laevigatus | reverse complement strand
CTTCGAAAGAGATCGAAATGGAAATTTTTTGAGTTTTGGTTATCAAGAAGAGGAGGATCCGTTGCTCCTTTACGGATGAAAAAACTTTCGACCTCATTTAGCCAAGTTTGAAGCATGGATTTGGATATCACCGTTGTTGTCAGCGACGGCGATGCTTGTTGGAGCGGTGGAGTAGCGGTTAGAACGGTCAACGGTGAGTCCTTCGCCATCTATTGTGGTGGACCTCTCGATATTTTGACTGCCTACGGCCAAGAATTTGTTCAGGACATGGATGGTGGAAAAATAATGGTCTCACCTTCATTCAAATGGATTAATGCGATATTTATAAAAAAAACTCCTTATGTTTTAAGCCCATAAAATCTGTTAAAATAACTTTTAAATGATCAAAATGTAATTTGAAAAAAATTAAAGAAATGAAGCACTGAACTGAAATTAACCAAACTCCTTCTTCAACATCCCGAAAACACAGCCACTGCCGCCATAAATGCACTATTCACTGTTTAGCTTCAAATCAACTTTTCGGCGTTCCTGGTGGTCGGATGCCAAATCCAAAGGCACTGGTTGACTCCTCTCGACGAGAGCTTTCAATTGACGTAGGGCTTGTTGCCTGAAAATGTCAGTTCCGGCAACTGAAGAGAGAGAAGGAGAGATTCATCGCACTATTCACTGTTTAGCTTCAAATCGACTTTCCGGCGTTCTTGGTGGTCGGATGCCAGATCCAAAGGCACCGATCGACTCCTCTCGACGAGAGCTTTCAATTGATGTAGGGCTTGTTGCCTGAAAATGCCAGTTCCGGCGACCGAAGAGAGAGAGATGGCGAGATACTATTCACCGTTAACTTCAAAACTGATTTTCCGGCGACCTCCGGTGGTCGGACGACGGAAGTGATGACCGATTTGGACTCCTTTCATTCTCAGCTTTCAGATGGTGGTGGAGTCGTTGCCGATCTATAGCCGGAACAGAAAACATGTTGAAATGGCAACCGGCGAAAGGTTGAAGAAGAAGGTAAAATTTCAAATCCGTCCTTCATTTGTTCATCATTTTCAAAAAGACCCATAAAAATTATATTTTGGTCCATTTTAACAGAAAAAATAAACAGAATGATATTTTTGTCAACAAAAATATAAATCAGGAAGATTTTTATCCAAAAAAAAAAAAAGACAATGAGGAAAATGTAGATAGGGCTAAAACACAGGGAGCTTTTTGTAAATATCCCTTGATTAATTATAAAGAGTAATCTTTTTAATTTTTTTTTCTTGAAAAAAATAGACAGTAATTTCTTAAAATATAAATATATTAAATTGAGTTTAAATTAATTAACTAAATCTATTTGTAATTTATCCAATTTAAATAAATTAAGATAAATAGTAAACTTGCATATGTTTTCATAGTCTGATTATTATGATTTTTAATTAAATAGTGATTTATCACTCTTAAAATTTTATTTTAGATAAATTTACCTCAGTTATCCAAAATGAAAATTAAAAATTCATTCAAATTAAAAAAAAGAGTTGATAATAGTACAGGAAATATCTACACCACAGATTTTCCTTTTAATCATGCCATTAACACCAACATAATTAAGTGGAAAACCAAATTAATTATATATACCAAATTTGACTTTATAATTTGGCAGTAGGCAAATGATAGAAGGTAGCTCCAGCAGTGTAGACCAACTTTCCAGATTTCTTGATTTTGAACTCCAATGCTACTACTGTTATGTTTCTTCCACTTCTTAGAACAGATCCATCAACTTCCAAAACCTCCTGAAGTAAAACAACAAATTATTTACGACTCACCATCAAATTGCAAATTTTTCAATCTTCTAGACCAGGAAAAATTAAGATAATTGAACTCACATTTTTTTGTGCCGAAGATAAATAAGAAACACTCAATTCTCCAAGGAAGATTTCCTTATCTTCAGCTATGACAGTTCTAGCACACGCATAACCCACTTTTTCTGCTATTGCGGCAACAGCACCGCCGTGCACTCCGCCGTAAAAATTCTACAGCCGACCAACAAATAAGAAAGCAATAATATTAGCTACTATACTAAACTGTTTGAATTAGTGAAAATTCGGGGGGAAAAGAGAGAGAGAAGAAAGGAAAATTACAGCGATGGCGGGATCGACGGAGAAAAAGCAGGAAATGCGGCCGCGTTGAACACTGGAAGCCTTGAGGAGATTTCGAAGAATAACAGAATAGAAATCTTGGGATTGTTCGATTTCAGGAATAAAGGCTGACACTCCGACGTTTTTGAAGAAGCGATGAACTGTTTTTACGGATTCTGGGGTTACAGATTCGGAGACCGTTGCCAACGGCCGCGATTGGATTGATGCGGCAGCAGAGGTTTTCGCCATTGGTAAAGATGGAAATGGAATCTTTTCAGTCATCCCAAATTTTGGGGGTGTTCTTAATAGGATTTGGAACCGCCACTCGAACAATAACAAAATCGGGTCTGGGTCTGGGGCCGGAGCCTCTTAATATAGAAGGGAAAAAAATGTTTTTGTTTTTTTTTTGTTTTTTAGTTTTTTACAAAAATAATAAAGGCTGCAAATTATTTGAGCGTTGCTACTCAACTCAGTTTTCGAACGAATTTTTATCTAACCGAATTTCAAATTAGTATATATTAAGCTGAGTTTTGAGTAACTCATAAACTAACATTTATCGAGTCGAATTTCGAGTAGCTCATAAATAGCTTGTTTTCTATAAAATCTTTAATGTGAAAAGAAAGAAATTAAGATGAGTAATGCAAATCATTGTTTAATCATTAATTAGTTATTATATCACTACCTCCATTTCAATTTTAATGAGATTTTAATGCGAATTATTATTTTAGAATAAGTCAGACTTTTAGTATTTTTTATTGAAGTACGACGATTTTACCCTTTGTTTTGTAGTGGATGTAATTTGTTTTAGGGCAAATTGTTGTTCTAGAATAAGTGAGACTTTTGATATTTTTGATTAAAGTAGGACGATTTTGTCTTTTGTTTTGTTATGGATGTAATTTGCTTTTAGTGAGTCCATTTTTATAATGAGTGGGTTTGATTTGGAACGGAGGTAGTATAATAATTACGAAATTTTCAAAAAGAAAATATTAGTTTAATATATGTTTTTAGCCAAAAATAAAATTAAATGAACCAATTAACAAGTTCAAAATTTTATCTCCAACCAATTTTATTTAGTTTTCAAACAAGCTAAAGTAGAGCCAACTCTGGTTAGCTCACCTCAATTACATCCCTAAGCAAGCTCTAATAATCAAAGGGGTAACTTACATTAAGGGCGGTAATGTGAAAAATAAAAATCACATTGAAACTATAATAATTACCTTTCAAATATTTAGTTAATAATGTTTTATTACTTTTCCCAAAAACGAAAAAAAGTTTGAGACACATCATACATGTATAGCATTGTAACTATTTTTTGTTCTCGTATTATGCATAATTGCACATATTGAAATTTATAAAATACACCTCATAACGGATAATTCAATTACAAGTGAATTACACAATGAAGCAAAAGAATATGCTGTAAATCGATTTTCAGAGCAATCTCCATCATTGAATTTCTCTGCTACTGTAACTTGCAGCAATTTGCCAACATAAACTTGCACAGTTTTTGAATTTGAAATTCAATGCACAAGCAATTATCAGAAGCTTTCAAATACACAGGCAGGACCTTTTGCCTGTACGAAACAGCAATTATCAGCAACAAGAAAACAAAAATCCTGACGAGAAACTACCTAGAGAAGAGTGAATACAAGAAACTGTTAAAATTCAGTTCTCTATAAAAATTAAAAACCTTTCAAAGGCAATTTCTTCTTTTTTCCCCCCTTTTGAGTCTTCCATATTTCCCAAGTTTTATCCACTGATTAGTGATTCCCACTCCAAGGACATGTTTCTGTAGTTTAGTCCTCTTTTGCATTCGACACAAGATAACAATTTTCACAATATATTATGGTAATTATGCATATTAAAGAAGACTATAGTTCTCTAAGGTTTAAATCAAGAAGAAACAATCAAGTTACCATCAGAAGCAACTCGATGATTCAGAAACCGACTTTTCCATATTAAAGAAAATGATCCACTTAGACTTTTAGCAGTTGATTTGAGCAGCGCTCAAATTTCTAAAATGAAGTATCTAGCTTTTCTTAAGTTAGAAATATCTTCCTCACCAGACATGAACTAATAATCATTCTCAAAGTACACAAGAACGCACAATTTAAAATGCATATGAACATGAACAATCAAATGAGTACATATGTACATGAACCATCAACATACAAGAAAATTGTAACAAGTTCTTATGATTCATTACTGAAATCCTTGTAAAAGATTGCATAGTTGTTCTAGTCAAGCCATAGTAGTATATATACCTTAGCATTGTAACTTCAAAGCTTAGCACTAGGCGAGTGATAGAATGTAGCGCGAGCAGTATACACTAACTTCCTAGATTTCTTCATTTTGAACTCAATTGCAACTACAGTCAAATTTCTTCCACTCCTCACCACAGAACCATCAACTACCAAATCATCCTGAGAAAGAAAGAATTCATAGTTCGAATCAAACTGCTCAAGATATAAAACGTCTAAGCAACATAAAGAAGACAAAAAAAAAATGGTATAGATTAGGCCTAGTATGCAATGTTTCTCCTAAGACCTAAATGGCTAAAAACAACTTTGCAATTTTACTTCTCAGATCTAAAATGCTAAATTGAGAAAAACTGTAAAGAGGGTTTCGAAAATTGCATCTTTGATATGATAGCAGATGTAATTTGGAGTCTTTTTGGGTTCAAGAAACTGTAGAATTGCACAAATTATCAAATCTAAGCAGGGAATAGTTATTAAATAAGACAAAAACTGATGAAAAATAATACAAACCACTGAAATAAAACAAAAACCTAAAACAAAATAAAGAATCAAAACAGATACTAACATTTAATTTTGCGGATGAAAGATAAGAAATGCCCAATTCACCAAGAAATATTTGTTTATCTTCGGACACGATTGTTCTTGCACATGCAATTGCCACTCTCTCTGCTATAGTTGCAATAACCCCGCCATGTAGTCCATTAAAAAAGTTCTACAAATCCACACCAATGCGAAACAAAAGCACAATTAAAACTCCTGTTTGTTTTCTCGCAACACGAAGGAAAATAAGCTGCGGAAACAGCTTCTATAACCAAATAGGGCAAAGATCAAATGTTGCGAGAATCTTACTATTATGGATGGGAGAACAGAAAAGAAGCAGGAAACTCGGCCAATTTGGACAAGCTCGGCCTTCAGGAGGTGGCCAATGAGATCGGAAAAGGAGTCCTTGCAGTTATAATTTTCAGGTAAAGAGCCGGAGATCCACGAGTCGGCGAAGATTCCTAAGATCAACTTTTTAACATCTGGAGACAAGTCCTCGGAGATCAAAGCTGAGGTAGAAACTGAAAATGCCTCGGCGGCGGCGTTTTTCGCCATTCCAGTTGCCAAGTTGGACAATCGCGGCGGTGATAGGTGGAGGGCAGTTACGTATTTAGTTTTCGTGGCTATTTCTCATTTGGCCCTTTACATAGTTTTGTGTCTCCTTCTGTTCCGTTTATCTGCTGCCAATTGAAATCTCCACATGCAAATAATGGCACGTGTAGCTTACAAAACGGCAATTCGTTTCGTGACCAAATAATACAACTACCTCCCTTTTTGTTTTTTAACAAATATATCACTTTTATTATCTTATATTAAATAATTTGAGTATAAGAAATAAAAATTTTTTGTGCATAAATATTACATAAAAAACTCTTATCAGTACCTTTTTTAATTAAGTTATGTGCTAACATATTACAACTCCTAGGATTAAAAATACATATGAAATTAATAACATCCTGCACCTTTTGAATAATATTAATAATATCCTCAATTTTAATATGAGGCTGACATTTCCTTTGCACTGCATCCGCAACCTATTTACAATCTGTTTCAATAATACAATTTCTCCATTGTTATTTGTTGTTGAAAAGCCTATTGAGCTGCATCATGAACTGCAAAAGTTTCTAGAATCAAAGGATCTTTGTAAAAATTCAATCGCTGCAATCTCCAATCTACTACTGCCCCATCTGTTCTTATTGCCACTACTGCAATAACCCCATATAACTCATTTTTTTTGCATTGCAGCATCCACATTTATCTTTAACAAACCCGCCATGAGGAGGCTACCAATCCATAAGTCTCTCTGAGGAAAAATCATCATCAAAAGTCTCTTCACGAGCATCTTGAGAACCAGCAACTTGAAATTCCTCCTAACCTGCCTTGGCTAATTCAACAGTTTCCATGCATGAAACAAGTTTATTATTGAAAACAGATGCATTTCTAGATTTCCACAAGTACCACAACAAATAAACTGCAAAGGAAATAATAGTATCATCTTTAGTTCCCCCTTTTAGCAATTGACACAAATTCAACCAAACATCACACAAAGAGTTACCAGGAATTTGGTCAATTCTTATAGCAAGGGGAGATATAAATCAAACACATCTTGCATAGTTACATTTAAAGAACAAATGAGATTCCGTCTCTAATTCACCGTAAAAACAACAGCCTGTAGATAAATTAGGGCATCTTACATTTAGTTGGCTGCCAACATGAAGGCCTCTCCTTAATAACCTCCATACAAAGACCTGCAGCTTCCTTGACACGTTTAGCTTCCAAATGCTGGTCCAAGGAAAATCATTAGAAAGAACATTAGAATTTAAAATATCATGCATCATTAATTTACAAGCCTCTCTATTTCCAGATTTAACAGAATAAATCCCATTATTAGTGAAATGCCAAATCAACCTATCCTCCTGATGAGAATTCACAATATGAATAGATAGGATAGCCTTAGCATAATCTTTAAAGAAGTTTCTCTAAACAAGAGACCTTTTCCATTCCTTACTATCCCAGTCAATCAATTGATGAACCTAGAAAATATAGTTATCTCTATTATCAACTACTTCATGAATGAAATTAGAAGTTTTTGGAAGCAAAGCATCTTGAAAGTAGTTAACATGCCTTCCATTTCTAACATGCCATCTAAGCCCTTTAACAAGAACTTCTTTGCCCCATAAAATACTTTTCCAACCCCAAGATGAATGAGAGCAAGGACGAGCATTTAAAAAATTAGTAGATGGAAAATATTTCCCTTTAAGAACTCTAGCTAAGAGAAAGTTTGGAGACTGAATGATCCGCTAGCCCTGCTTAGCCAATAATGCTCTATTTAGGGGTGAGAAAAATTTTTCGAAAACCGATACCGACCCGAAACTGAACCAATTTTCAGTGAACCGAACCGATCGGTTTTGGTTGCTAAGATAGTGAAATATCGGTTTTCAGTTCGGCGATCGGTTTTGAATGTTTAAAAACTGATTCAAACCAAACCGAACCAAATTCATATATGTATATACACATTTTTTTCCCAAACCCTAAATTCCTACATATTCTCTCAAGTTTAGCTGCCCCCTCTCTCTTTCTCTCAGTTTCCTCTCTCGATCTCTACCGTCTTCTATTCCAGTAACTCCACCGCGCCGCCCAACCGCACTGCCACCAAGACCAACCATCAGTATCGTCTTCTATTCGTGGCTCTTCATCGTTTCCTTCATCTACCTCTAGCCACCGTCGATGTTGCAACCGCTGCCTTTAGCTGAGAATTAGTCCGCCCCATGCCTCTAGATTCGAGATCTAGAGGGTGACTACAAGGCAAAACAGAGAAAGAAGAGGACAAAGAAGGATCGAAGGAGGTGGAAGGAGGCGGTACTTTGGAAATGACATGGCTATGGTCTGGCTTTCTAGCGGCTTACCTCCCAGTTTGCGATCTAGTTCTGATTCCATTTCTTTGAAGATGAATATTTGAGGGTTTTGTTTCTTCTATATTTGAATTTGAGCGTTTTGTTTCTTTTAGATTTGAATTTGAATCAGAGAAGTTTTGATTGATTTTTTTTTTGTGACTTGATTGATTTCCTCTCTTTGATTGATTTAAATTTTTTTTGGCTGGAAATTTTGCGATGAGGCGTGAATTTTTCTGTATTTTGTGTTTTTGTTTACTGCGATGAGGGTCGAAATTTTGCGATGTATGCTATTGTTTATGGTTATGAGTTTGTTTATGCAATTATTTATGAACTGTGATTCTGGTTTGAGTTTGTGGATTTTAGTTTAGGAAATCTGAGTGCAAAATTAGGTTTAGGTGAAATTTCAGTTAGAAACCGATATCGAACCGAAAAATTGGTTCGGTTTTATATTGGTTTATATACCTTCGATTCGGTGTTCGGTTTTCCTAAATTCGTATCGGTTTTACATCAGTTTTATCATTTCGGTTTGCTCACCCCTTGTAACACCCCAAATTCTCCTTACGAATAAGACAATTCGATGTGTCACATGTTCTATGATGGTATACAGAACTTAAAATTTTTCTTATTAATTAGTGATTACACTGTTACAGTACAATTTTAAATTTCATTTTTACAATAATACAATGCTCTTTACATTATCTTCAGTATATGCCATCTAATCTTCTAGATAATTCTGACGCTGAATAACTATACTGGTTCTTTCTTGACTTCTGCCTCTGATACCTACAAGTTAGTAGACACTAACTTGCTAAGCGTTTCCCTTAGTGGATACTTTACTTAATAAATGTAAGGATCATACAACAATATTTCATAGCAACACAAATATCACAAGTAGCACACAATTATGACAATACATCACATCCTCACATATCAGCACTACGCATCGAGTATGGGTAAAGTATCAAACATGTTTAGATGCTGCACCCCTCTGGCAGTTCTCCTATGTTCCCACGTCTTGGCTAGATTCCATCGTCAGCTAATCATCGAATTACAATCCAATTAATTCTTTTATTGATTTTATTAATAAATCCCTGTTTAACTATTTCTATTAAGTTAGCTGCGCACTATGATTAACAACCTATATTTATAAGTCTTAATTCATTTTATCTATTTATTTGCTTAAGTAATACAGATCCATATTTCCATTTATCTCGCTAAGATTTTTTGCTAACTATTTATTCTATAATTAAATATTTATTTATTCATTCACCGACCTATTTACTTACCCAATTATTCTTTTATAATTTTAATTGCTACGACTTATCATAATATTTGTTTCCCATTTTGATAATCATTTAGCGCTAATGATTTGTTTAATTACATCGGTAGTATTTTTATCTTAATTTAGTTATTCTCGATAATAACTCTAACCAATTATTATTACTTTCAGTTACTTATTTATTAACGCCAAATATATTTTCATCATTAAATTCATTAGTCGATCAAATCAACTATACTTAATCAATTAACTGTCCAATTTATACTTCTATTAATTTATGCATTATTTACTTTCCCTGCTAATTATTATAACATGTCGCTCGACTAATTTATTATTATCGTTTGTAAACAATTATTCAGCGTTCGATTATTATTGTTCATTGTCAGTTATTACTATCCGTTCAATTTCTTAAATCCCAATTTAGTCCTTATTTTAAATTAATGTCAATAGTAATTAATTTTATTAATTATATTTGCGGCGTTTATAGTTTTAATAGTTCGGAGTCTTGAATTTCTAAACGGAGTCCATATTTGGGTTCGGGACGTCGAAACGATGCAACAAAGGTTTTGTCTGAAAATCGCTCGCCGGAGGGAATATTTCGATCACCGAAAATCACAAATGGCATCCAAATTTTACACAAAATATATGTCCAGATTCGTCTCAAAGTCTAGTTTCCAAATATGTGATCAAATCTAACGGACCACCGGCCGTTTGGCCAGAAAACATGAAAACAGTCGGTATATCTTGCCGGAAAATTCAATCACCGGAAACCAAATCCAATTCAAGAGATCTTTACATGAAAATGAAGCTAGAGAAGAGGGGAGTCGATTAATACCTTCAGAGTCGACGTCCGACCACCACAGACGCCGGAAATGACGTCAAAAAGTTTGTACATAATTTCCGTTTCGGTCACAGATCGAAAGAAATAGCACCATCATCGGAAAGCTTGTGTTGTGAGGATTCCAAATTTACCCTCAAAATCATCAACCGACCACCGGAGCGGTCGGGATATAAGCCGGAAGACGGTGGCTTGCTTTGTCTCCGATCACCATTTCCGACATAGATCGGACGAAAGAGAGACATGAATTGAAAGCTTGAATGATAAAGAGTCCGAATCTACCCTCAAAGTGACCAACCGACCGCCAGATTGCCGGGAAATTGCGTCAGCAGTCCGACTCTCTCTCTTCCATCGCGATTCGTCGTTTGCTCTCTCTCCCTCTCTCTTTTTTTTCTGTTTCTAGTCACCAAAATTAATGAAGAAGAGGTAGCCGGTGGAGATTAGGGTGGCACGCGGCGGTGGCTCTCACCGCTGCTAGTGCCACCAGTCGGATTGGAAAGGGAAATAGAAACGAAGAAGAAGAAGAACGAAAGAGAAGCAATTTTTCGATGGTTTCTTTCTTTTTACTCTTATTCTTTTCTTTTTATTTAATAATAATAATTATTATTATAAAACAACAAACATAATAAAACAATAATAGTAATTTTATCAATAATACCATATTACCCTTTAGATATTTTATTATTTACCAAAATGCCAATAGATTATAATTTTTAAAATACTCCTCAAAATAAATTTTATTTTTAAATTAGTCTATTTAATTAAAAATCGGTATTTAAAAATTAGAGTGTTACACCCCTAGCTCTATTCATGGCTTCCTAATCTCTAAAGCCTAACCCACCATCCTTCTTATGAAGACAAAACATCTTCCAAGAAATCCAGTGAATTCTGTGCTCATCCTCCTGTTGCCCCCACCAATAATTAGCTACCAAACTATTAATCTCTTTAGCTAAAGAGCCAGGTACTCTAAAACATGAGAAAGTAAAAAAGTGAAATAGCAGAAACCATAGCCTTAATAAGAATCTCCTTCCCAGCATGGGAAAGAAATTTTTTCATCCATCTGTACAATCTTTGCTTAATTATTTCCTTAATATTGAGAAAAGTTTGCCTCTTGGACTTGGTAACCAAAGCAGGAAGCCCCAAATATTTGTCCAAACCCCCAATATTACTAATATTCAAATAGCTAACCAATTCGGTTTTAATATTCCCGGGGGTATTTTTTGAAAAGAAGAGAAAGGACTTAACCATATTAATCATTTGACCACTATGCCTTGCATAAATTTGCAGAACTTGTTGAAGACAATTAACCTCTTTATAGGTAGCTCTCCCAAAGATTAGAGAGTCATCCGCAAACATGAGATGAAACACTTTAGGGCAATATCTATTAAGTTGGATACCAGAAAATTCCTCAAAATTAACAAACTTATTGATTAAACAAGTGAGTCTCTTAGTGCAAATGAGGAAAAGAAGAGGTGAAATGGGATCCCCTTGCCTTAATCCTCTAGTAGGGAAAATAAATCCATGCCTCTCTCCATTAATCTTAATTGAATAGGTGACAGTAGATACACAAGCCATAACCCACCTAATCCATTTAGCATGAAAACCGAGTGCCTCCATCATTGATTTCAACAATCTCCATTCCACACATTCATAGGCCTTACTCACATCTAGTTTAAGAGCAAAATTATAATTTCTCCCCTTTCTCTTCTTATTTAAGTAGTGAATTATCTCATGGGTGATAAGAATATTATCAGTGATAAGCCTCCCATTAATAAACCCACTTTGATTTTGTGATATAATTAATGAAATAATTTTTTGCAACCTTTTTGTGAGAATTTTGGAAATAACTTTATACCCCACATTACAAAGCCCAATTGGTCGAAGATCTTTAACTGTTTGAACACATTGACATTTAGGAACCAGGAAAATTATTATATGATTTAAGTTTTTTAACATGACCCAGTTTTAAAGAAATTAAAAACAGCAGCATAAATGTCAGCTTTAATAATATTCCAATAAGTTTGAAGAAAGGTACCCGTAATGTCATCCTCTCTATGAGCTTTATTGGGGTTGATAGAGAAACTGCAGCCTCAATTTCATCCTTTGACACCATCTGCACCAATTCTTCATTCATACCTGTAGTGACTTTACAAGGAATTCCCCATTGTGAGATATCAAATGCAGAATCAATTAATGAAGCATAAATTGAATTAAAATAGTCAGAAATAACATTGATAACATTGTTCTTCTCAATTACCCATTACCCCTGATTATTATACAAACCAATTATTCTGTTAACCCTTCTCCTCTGTTTAGTCTAATGGTGAAAATATGATATATTTTTATCCCCCACTTCAGCCAATTCACACTTCCTCCGTTTTTGTTATATTAGCGTTTGGAATTATTTTTTAAAATATTATTTAATTATATTTATTTTTATAATAATTTAAATAAAATTAAATTTATCTATTTTTATTTTATTATAATTTAAATTTTAATAAAATAATTAATTAATTTTATAATAAAATATACAAATTTTTTTTAAATAAAATATACAAATTTTTTTTAAATAAAATATGATATGATTTGAATTTATTATTATTTTATTACAAATTAAGCAATATAGCAAACTTTATTGTCTACTGATTTTAAAAATCAATTTACTAAAAAACAAAAAATTACATTTGAAACATATGATATTTAATTTATACTTGTAAAATTCAATAAAGATATTCTTAAACAAGTTTGGATTATACGGAATTTTTATAATTAGACTTGTAAATTCAATGAAGAGTTTCTTAAACAAATTTGGATTATAAGTTATCAAAGCACATCGCTCGAGTAAAATACTTGTATTTTTTAAAACAACAATAGACAGATAAATGTATTCATGTTGAAACATGGCAGTATCATTAGGCGAACAAACTTAACATATAATTATAAACTGATTGTAACAATGAATATACAGAAACTCATCACTATAAATGTCAACTCAAAGAGCAATGACATTCATAAATTTCCTCTTAGCAAATGCAATCCACCATTTATTTGGAGTCCCGTTAGGTCTATACGCAACACTCAATAACCTACCGCTTGTTTCTTCCCTAATCTGCTTCAGATAATCCCTGAACAGCTCTGTGACCAACAATTGAAAACAGAAATTGTTCAAAAACAGTCCATATATAGAAAGAGTCCTCAAGCAAACAATAACTATTACTCAGAACAACAATAACAACAAACTGTGACACTATATTAGTTTTAAAGCAGCTTCTTGATCAGCAAAGCATTAGCACCAAAAACAAATATTCTCAAATTCTTAGAACACCTGGATGATTAAATCAATGATTACTAACATTAGAAGGTAATTCCTCAAAAATTTGATGTTTTATAGTCTCAGAAAGTGAGGCCATCATTGGTTATCTCATTCATTAGAATGAACTGGAAAATAATGTCATCTGAAACAAGACTCAAAAAGTTTACATTTACTGAATGAAAGAAAGCATATACTTAAAATATGTGAATTTTTTTTTAAAAAAAAAAGCAAGAGGAATGATCCTTACCAGCTTCCTTGTGTGATTCAGGATTCACAAAAAGACCAGGAAAAGGAAAGCCTTGCTCTCCAGGGACGGGAACCTTCTCCAAACCCAAATTAATGATTGCCTTGGTTCCCTCAGCCAAGGTTCTGCAACCTTCAAGCCTCTTCAAAGCCACATTGATATAAAATGTCAAATAGATAAGAAGCTTATCAGCTGGACTCTTAATATCAAAGTTTCTAAAGAAAACATTTGCGCGGAAGAATGTGATTGCTTCATCAACTATATCAGTTCTATCTGCGTAAAAACAATTTCCAAAAGCTATTATTTAAATCAAAGAAAACACTTTCAAAAGGAAAAAAAGAAGAAGGCATTTCTTACTACCTTGATCTGAAACTGGAGCTGGACCTTTTATATGACTTTTCAAAGGAAGTAAAGGGCATCCACAAGCTCTTGCAACTCCTCCTTCATCTACAAAGCTAGAGTGATAAACCTACCCATGATGAACAATCATATTTCGAAATTAACTACAAATCTGCTTGTTAAAAAACAAACCCAGATTAAAAACACTCATATCTAATATTTTTCAGTGAACGAATATAGCTAAAGCCCTAAGCTACGTTTGGTACTTCAAGCAATAAAGGAAGAGAACAGAGAGCAACATGTACTATAAAAAGTTGGGTAGGTTTCTGCAAAAGCATATTATGAACAATTTCCTGAAACTAATGATTGAATAACATTGCAATTAACAAAAACAAACCCAAAAAGAATAACGATTTCAATCAGTTCTGGATCTAAGATTTGCGTACAAATGAAGAAAAAATAAATTTGATATTATCTAAAACATAAGACAAATAAAAACGATTAGGGTTCATAACATACCCTGGACATTATTTTTGGAGAAAAGAGGGAAAGCGTGAGAGATCTATTTTGCCGACGAGGATGACCGACGGTTTGTCGACCCTTCCGTAGATGAATCGACACTGCTAACTGTAGAATGAGAGGGAGGGTGGAAGGTCGCGAAAGAACTGAATAAAATGGAAAGGCCAATTTTTTTTTGGGCCAAACTTATTTTAAAAATTGAGACAATAATGTTATTATAATATTTTTACCTTCAACAGTAAATTATTTTAACCAGCAAAGGGTCTAGTGGTAAAATCCCCTCTTCAGGATCCTTGTGTTCTAGATCCCCTATATAATATTTATGGTTGTAACGTTTATCCTCTACGACTAGTAATATAGAATAATAAATTTGGGGCCCATGTCTATTAAAAAATAGAAAAACTAAAATACACTTTAGGGTGGTCTCAGATGTAATATTGATGTAAAAGGAGCCCAAATAGAACATGAAACTAATAATGTTTTTTTTCTTTATTTTTTTTAATCATAGAGCTATTTTTGTTTCTTTTCAAAACAATTAATCATTCTTCTTATCAAATAAATATTCGTGGGCTTAAAATATTTTCAAAACATATTCATCAAATTTAAAATAAAATTTTTAATTTCAAGAACAGAATTATTATTATTATTATTGAGAAAAATTATAATTTTATTCATACATTTTCACTTAATCTATATTTTTATCCATATATTTTTTCGAACGAGGCTTTTTGTCCTTTTATACTATTTTGTTTTTTCTCGCCGGAAACAGTGATAAAAATTAACAGGTCATATCTCATCTAAATTATTTTTTTTTTCTCTAATTACAAATATGACTTTAGTTTCAATTAAAATAATATATATTTACTAAAAATGCTAAAATACCGTTCAATCAACCGATTTATTTTTTAGTTTTTTCGGTATATTGGTGTTGTTTTAGTTAAAACTAATATCATTTTTATAATCAGGATAAAGCATAATTCAGATTAGATATGACTTATTAATTTCTGTCACTATTTCTAGAGGGAAAAAAATATAATTTTCTAAGGACAAAAATTTATTTCAAAAAATACGAGAAAAAAATATAGATTAACTGAAAATATAGAGATAAAATTGTAATTTTTTATTATGAAAAAATCAATTAGAAAGTCATTAATAAGTAAATTACAAAATATTTAATTGTAATAAAAGAAAAAAAACATATTATGAACTATAACGGTGATAAATATTATGCATTAAAGTCATTTTTAAGAAAAACACTAAAATATATTATTAGAGAGAATTTGATATATTGTCCCCAAGATATGTTTAGGTAATACCATTATGTAAATATGAAAATGTAAAATCAAATGTATTATTTATTATATTTTTCAAATTTAGTGCTATTTACTACAATGAAGTTTCTAAACGTTGTATCCACTTACATTTTCCTAATATATTAAATTACAGATAACTAATTATGATTTCGCATTATTATTATTATTTTTTTTTTAAGTAGACAGTGAAAATTTGAAGTAGTTTTATTTAAGAAAATAACACATTAAGTTTTAATATTAAAAAAATTGACATTTTAGACCATATAAGATCTATACAATTTTAAGTATTACAAAATTACTCCCTTTAATTAAAATATTAATTTATTTTTCTAAAATTAAAAAAATACTAGATCTGTCAATATAAATCAATATAAGTAAATATTTGGCAATATTTTTTAAAATTCTTCCAAACTTTACCAAGTGGCCAGAAAAATGATCACTATTGTTGCTGGTAGTTTCCGACGACTTTCACCAGAAAATTAAATCAGTACCAGTCAATATAAGCAGTACCAGTCAATGATAGTCAATATAAGTTAACAAATGCCACTAAATACTAGTAAATATAAATTAATATACGTAAATACAAAACAATACTAGTAAATACTTATATTGACATGTGTATGTGTGTGTTACACATACAAATGTATTGACTGATACTCACTAGAACTAAATTAATTTTTTGGTAACGTCGTTGAAAATCACGCAGGAGTGACGATGACCATTTTTCGATCACTTGGTGCAGTTCAAAATAATTTTAAAAAATTATTAATGAATATTGACTTATATTGACACATATGGTATTTTTTAATAATAATAATAGTAATAATAATTATCATTTTTAAAATAATTTAATTAAAAATAATAAAATAAAAAGTATAATGATTAAAAGACCCAAAAGTGCTATTTCTTTAAATATGAAAGTCAAAGTGCTATTTATTTTAAACAAAATTTTAAAACTATATTATGTTGTGTAATCTCCCAAAGGTCAAACTAAACAAATAGCACAAGTACATGTTTCAATTTAAGTAAATGGCACAAAATAAAAATAACCAAGAAAATAGCACAAAATTTTAATATGTTCCCAAACTACCTTAAAGAAAAAACACGTCTCACAACTTTTCAAGTTCTCTTCTTCTTCTTCTTCTTCCGACCAAGCTTCAGTTTCAAACAAAAAGAGACTACTGGTAGGCTCCTCTCGTCAAGCTTATCAATTTGGCACCAGTTTTTACCTCGATCAATGGTTGGAGATATGAGTTCCAGGCCACCTTGACCTGAATAATTCAAATGCATGTTTCATCGTCTTTCAGTGGTCGGACAATGGATTTGAGGTCAGATTATAAAATCTCATGCCGAGGCCTTCAATTTGATATATTCACTTGTTTGATTTGGTGCTGAAAAAATGAAAGTTCAATTTTGAGAATGACAAATTTCCGTTTGGTCCATCTACTACTGATGACCAAAGGAAGAAGATAGTGCAAATAATCGTTTGGCCCCTGAATACATGAGAATATAAAATTATTTTCTTAAGTATATTTTAGAATATATGTGAATATAAATTTATTTTTGTTACTTGTACTTTAGAAAATATAAGAAAATAAATTTATTTTTTGGGATTTTGTGCAATTTTTTTACATATTATTTTTAATTTTTTAGAAAATAAATAATAATATTAATTTAACTAAGGATATATTTATAAAAAAAATGTTATTAACCTAATTAAATTATGAAAGTGTTATTTACTTATACAAATCATTATATTGTGACATTTACTATAATTTTTCTTTCCGAAATTTGAATTAGTTAATAAAATGCTATATTGAATTCAAATGTATTATTGTTATACTTAATATAAAATTTATATTTTAATAAAAAGTTGTATTGAATAATATGCATGAGCCTAATTGATAAAATAAAACTTTTTTTATTCTATTTTTCCAATAATAAGAGATTTTATTGATGAAAGAGAATAGCAAAGTATTAGGGATGACATGATTTTGGTTTTGTAAAAGAAAGGTAGGGGTGCAAAGATAAAAAGAAAAAATGCATTGTCATATAAACGTTGAGGGCCAGATGCTATTGGCGGGAAATGGAAACTAATGCTTAACCACAACTTGGTACATACTATGTACTTATGTGCCATCACAATATTTTATCACACAAATTAATATAAAAAATTGCGATGAGTTGGTGCGGCCCGAACCACCTGTAACTGCTCCATAACATAAATCTAAATCAATTATATCTCAAAAAATACATAGATAATTTACTAAATTACAATTGATCGAATCAATTGCTACTTTAATTCCTTTGGCTATCGCAGCTCTGGTCTAATTTAGAATAAATTAACTAATAGCTATACTAAAAAGCTCCTCAAATCTATTGGAAAATTTACACGCCAAAACCTTTGTGCTTGGTAGGTTGTAATGTAATTCCAATTCCATTGTATGAATTTCTTTGTAATATTAAAATTCATACGATATAATCACAATTACATTGCAATACAGCTTACCAAACATCACCTATAGCTTCCAAAAAGCTCATAAAGCAAGCTTTGAACATCAATTGCCACCGCAAGAATCATGAGAAGTTGATGATCTAGATGAGAGATTGGTTGAATCCCATTCTGGATTAAATGCAGGGCCATATTTTATAGCCCCTGAAGTTTCAATCTTTTCAGACTTCGCCAGTGAAAGAAAAAGCCTTGGCTTGTTTGATAGATTCATGTTCCTGTCATGATCTTTCTCATATGAACATAGTTTTAGTGACTGGTGGGAACTGTTGCAAGAAGTTTCTGCTCTTTCTTCTTGTAACGAATCGTGAAGAGGAGCCCTATATTGGCATGAATCTTGGAATCTTCTTTTCCTTATTATTGAAGGTGTGTTTCTGAAACTCTTTGCTGCACTCCTCAGAATGGATTCAGGACTGCTGCACTTGTAAGATATTTCTCCATTGTCAGGAGTGGTAGAGGAAAACGGTCTTGATGATGTCTTGATGTAACTATCCGTGCTTGGAAAACTGCCAGTTTTGAGAAGAATATTTAAATCTTTTAACTGCAGTGATTCATAGCACAAGAAACCAAGATTTGGTGACTCCAACTTTCCAGGGTGTTCATCAGCAGGATTCTTTTCATGAACTTCACCTGTCATTATAATCATACTAACAATTTGATTTCTATCTGTTATTGCAAACTACTCTTCTACAGAAGAGCATCAAAGAATTCATGGAACTAGATCAAGTTACCTTCTTTTCTGTCATGACCAGGAATGCTAACTGGAGTGCTCAAAGAAAGACTCAAAGGCAGAGAAAGAGGTCCAGAATGCAAGGAACTTACAGTATCAGAAAGCTCAAAAGTTCTTCCATATGATGTCTGAGACGTTGTGTGAATACCAGAAGATGTATAACACAAGTTATCAGTCCAGCTCGTAGATGTATGACCCGTTTGTCCAGTTGGATAGGCATTATTTTGACTTCCTCTGCAGTCCATACTAGTTAGACCTGATGCAGAAGGTTCTCTTTCTTGGAATTGTCTGGAGTTTCCTTCATCTGAATTGATTGGTAATTGAGCATCACTTGCCCTAATGTTTCCAAGAGCCAAAGACAATGAACAAGGGTGCATCCTTCCCTCTATGTTCATACTCTCATCAAACTTCCTATCATCTGCCTCAGTTTTCTTGTTTTCTGATTTTGCATTATAGTTGTGTAAGTCAAAATCACAAGCCAGATATGATTCTATCTTTTTTCTTACTGAGCAGTTCCAATGATTCTTTATTGAATTCTCATTCCTGGAAATTTATAATAAATACAAAAATTTCTCCACCTTGGTCAAATCAAACAAATGAAATTTCATTCTTAGTGCTTTTCATGTGTAAAACCATTCCAATAATACCTTCCAGGAAGACTCTTTGCAATCTCAGCCCACTTATTTCCATAGATTGCATGAGTGTTGATCAAAATCAATTCCTCCTCTCTAGTCCATGCAGTTCTTTTTATCTCCGGGTTTAAATGATTATGCCACCTACACACATGATCAATTAATTTCAAATATTCCAGGAAAAAAGGGGGAATTGCATTATTTAACATATATAAATCCCATCATCATCAAATACCTTTCCCGACATTGCTTCCCTATGCGGCCTGGCAATTGTTTCGCTATTTCAGACCACTTCTTAGACCCATTCTTCCAGACATGATCGCGAATTAGATCATCTTCCTGCAGGTTCATCCAAATGAAGAAGTTACTCTACTAAACAAAAACCGGAAAGAGTTTATTCTATTATACCAAAACAAAGTGAAATATAATATTTTTTTGCACCTCCTTTTTCCAGGGTCCTTTAACAAGTTCAGGATCAAGAACCTTCTGCCAGCGATGCAAACATTGAACATCTGTTTTATTAGGAACACATTCAGCTGCAAACGAATCACAAATACTCACTAAGAATCACAATCTTCTTAAGCAAATTAGCTAACTAAAATAATAACCAATATACCAATCCTCTTCCAGTTTCTCCAATTGAACTTTTCGACAGCAGCAATTAAAATCTGGTCCTATTAACAAAAATAATAATAAAAAATCCATGATTATGCATCAGATTAAAACTTTGTAGCTGATACCAAACAGCCCATCTCTAAAATAACAATCTCTCTCTAACATAATCAGAAATTGATTATCTACTATGTTATGGAATTTAAAAAAAAAAAAAAAGCCCTAAAATTAAAATGTAGCAGAATGAAACTGAAATCTAAAAGTACTAACCTCCTCCTCTGTCCAGCCTCCCTTAGTTGATCGTCTAGTAGGACCTATTGGTCTCCTCCTACAACAGAAGGGAAGAAAAAAAAAAAAATTAATTCCTCTAACAGATTATGATTATTTAATTCCCCATAAAAAAAAGGGTATACAGGATTTACAGACCCTTGAGCAGAGATTGAATTAGGAGTTATTGTAACAGGGCTAGCTTGTACAAGAGCATTATTTGAATTTGAATCAGCATTATCCTGATTAACTTCCTCTTGCATGATCTCCAACCCCAAAAAATTCAAGAAAAAAATCCGAAAAAAAAACTCCTTTAATGAATCTCCTGGCTAAAACTTAAAGCCACATCATTAACTCAATGTATCAATTATCAATCAAAGATCATCATCATTCACATCCAACGTAACGGTCAACAAGCAGACCAACAAAAAAGAGACAATAATGAAATTAAGCAACATCAAATACTTTTGAGGTTTTGGAAGATAGACTTGCTTCTTTAACACGACGACTGTTGGTTTACAAGAACACCGTAACCGTAATGGACTCATAACCAAGTCGAAAAATAGAAACAAAATAAATCGAACCAGACCAGAGAGAGAGAAAATGTAGGTAATTTAGAGATTAAATTAGGGAAACGATTGATGTGAAAGATGAGAAGAGAAGGAGGAGATTAGGTTTTGCAGAGAGAGGAGAGAGAAAGTTTCGCGGGAAAAGAGAAAAGTGGTACAGTGTAGTGTATATGGTAAGGTACGATGAGGAAGAGTCCTGCAAATCGTGAATTTCATTAATTCGAGGAAAATATTTGAAAAAAAAAAACCTCCATCTAAAGATTTTTAAAATTCGGTAAATTTTTATTAAGATCAAAATTTTTTTCAAATTAATGTATTAAACCTTTAAATTAATAACACCAAGTTATTCATTAATAAATTTATGTACAAAATTTACAGGGATTTGAAGAATTTTTTTTATGCAGTTTTTTTTATATTTTTATAAAATTTTGTTAAAAATATTAAATTCGTTAAATAAAAAGATTATTTGTTAAATTCGATAAATTAGAAAATTAGTAAGAATTAATTAATTTATGCCAAAAAAAAAAATTTTCGGTGAAAATTTTAAAAAATTTTCTCTATTTTAAACGTAGTAGTAGCTATTATCAAAGTAAACAGAGTAACAGCATGTTAGTTTTTTGTTTTGGAATTTAACATTTTTAGGACTCGTATAATAAGGAGATTTGAAATAAAATCAATAAAATTTCAAATTTTATTTTGGGTCGGATCAGATATTTGGAGATTCATGAATTTAGGATTTTTTTTTTTAGTTAATGGGAGAGCATTGTTCAGTTTCTACCAAATCGAAAATCAAAAAAATTTGGTTTGGTTAACCAAAATTATTACTATTTTCGATTTTTAATTTTTCGGTTAATTGAGATTTTCGGTTTCGGCATTTAGTTAGCGTATTTAAAATTTTCGGTGAAAATTTTTAAAAATTTTCTCTATTTTAAACATAGTAGTAGCTATTATCAAAGTAAACAGCACAGAGTACAAACAGCAAACAGCATGTTAGTTTTTTGTTTTGAAGTTTAACATTTTTAGGACTCGTATAATAAGGAGATTTGAAATAAAATTGATAAAATTTCAAATTTTATTTTGGTCGGATCAGATATTTGGAGATTCACGAATTTAGGATTTTTTTTTTTTTTTTAGTTAATGGGAGAGCATTGTTCAGTTTCTACCAAATCGAAAATTAAAAAAATTCGGTTTGGTTAACCAAAATTATTACTATTTTCGATTTTTAATTTTTCGGTTAATTGAGATTTTCGGTTTCGGTTAGCGTGTTTAAAATTTTCGGTTAGTTTTTTTTTCAAAAAAATCAATTTTCGGTTAGTTTGATTAATAAAAATCCGCACCAAACCTACTAAACTACGTCGTTTTAGCTGAGTAAAATATGCTAATGCGCCTAACGCCTTTCCATTCTCACTTACGTTTCTCTTCTTCTTCATCGTCTTCTCTCTTCTATTCCCTAAACCATTTCACTTCTCTCTTATTCTCTCTAATACAGAGGGCCTCCCCACGGACCGGCAATGGCATAAGCACCTTGCCTCTCTTACTCTCTTCTCTGACATTCTATTTCTTTAATTTCTATATTAGGATTTTTAAAATTTGGGGTTCTTTAATTTTTCAATCAAAATCAATGGCTGACAGTGAAGAGAAGGCAAGAGCAGTGATTGCACCTTGCCTCTAATTCTCCTCTTCTCTCTCTTGTCCTCTGAATCGCACTAGCAAGGCTAAGGGTTGGTCTTCTCTTACTTCTGCTTCTGAGAAGGTACGATTAAGTTTGATTTTTGAGAGTATTGAGGAGTAGATGGGGAAACTTAGTTTGGTTGGTTCATATTCTTTTTGTGGTGATGCTCTGAAGGGTGAATCATGGAGTGATGCAATGGAGACAGCAGAGCCGACCTTGATTGCAAATTTGCAATTCCGTAATTGCAATTGATGTGCTTTATTCACTTATTAATATTTTCCTTTTTTTCACGGAAAAGATATGAACTTCATTAATCATCAGCATAATTACAAATAGTACTGTACTGATAGTTTTGATTACATATAAAGTTTCGATCAAGTAAACATCTAGCCAAAATATGAGCAAATCTATTACAAGATCTTGGTCCGAAGAAGCATCACCCCTCTACCAGCCTTTTGAACTCTTCTCTAATTTCATCAGTCAAATCCATATACTGGAAATGCAATTGAACATTCCCTTGGATAGCTTCTGACTTCAAATTAGTTTCAGTTTCAATCCAGCAACATGCCCATTGTTGATTTTTTATCAGATCCACAGCCATTTTAACTACAAAAATTTCAAGAAATAAAGAATCATAAATATCAACAATACTTTTAACCTTCCATTCAACCAATTTACCTTGGAAATTCCTAACCGCAATCGCAATTGCACCATAATTCCTCTCTTTGTCAGTTGCCACATCCACATTAAGTTTCAAATAACTTGGGGGAGGCCTCCATGCATTTCTTGTCATAGAGGAACCTTTTGCATAATCTTAAGCTTGAATTTAATTTGTTATGTTTTTTTTTTTTCTTTATTTATAAGAAAAGTGCACATTATTTAGCTAAACAGAAGTATTGTGATTTGTTATGTTTTATGCGATTATGCTACTCTCTCGTCTGTAATTGTATTCTAAGTTCGGTATTTTGGTAACTGATGGGGAAAAATATCGGTTCGGTGTCGGTTATGGGTTAACCGAATTTTTTTTGGGTTCGGAACCTTATTGGGTTAACCATTCGATTTGGTTTTTAGTTAGGCTAAGCGAATACTCACCCCTTTGTTCTAGAGGGACTATAATTGACGGATTATTGTTGCTGGCTGGCTTGCTGCATCAAGTCGGATGATTGTTGGAGTTGGACTATACGATTTTCTTTTACAATAACAAAATCGGATGATAGATTATTATAAAATTTTAAATTGGGAAGGGGTATTCTTTTTACGAGATATTCAAAATTTGGAACTGGTAACGAAATTGATTAAATTAAGGGATAATTATAATTTAATTCTTAGATTTTGGATGATAGATTATTATAAAATTTTAAATTTGGAAAGGTATTTTTTTTACAAGAGATTCAAAATTTGAAACTGATTGATTAGATTAAAGGATAATTATAATTTAATTCTTAGATTTTCGCGTATTAAATACTTTAATCCTTATGTTTTTAATATTATTTTTTGTAGTCCATTTATTTTTTTCACCGTTGAACGTCTTGTCTGTCTTTAAAAAAAACATTAAATATATGTAAATTTTTTAAAAATATCAATAATAATAATAGTAGTAGTAGAAGAAAAAAAGCACAAAATGGATCGGGGAGAGAGAAGTGATGCGTTTGGCTGAACATAAGTCGTAAGAGGGAAGAACCGTTGTCGCCACAGCTTGGATCGACGATCGAAGACCACTAGTCGATGCGTCTCTCTTTGACGAACCAAATGAAATTGGCCTCTTCACCTGACGTTGCTGCTGGTCGAAGGAAAATGCAATCAGAGGTCACAATTTCTGCCAGCTACCAAAGCCGATTCAGGGAGCTACGATGATTGGACGACCAGTCTAAGGCCACAAATAGAATCGCTTAGCGAAGAAGATTCCATTGACACCGATTTTGTTGCCATTTATTGGTCAGAATAAAATATGGTAACCTATCGAAAACAGAACATGTAACATAGAAACTTCAACTACGCTTTTCATCGTTTCCCTGGTAATTTGATGGCAAATATGAGGTTGGACTCTGACTTCTCGCGTTGAAAATTTCAAATTGATATATTCACTTCCCCTGTTCATTGTCAAAATCGGAAGTTGAATTTTTGAGTGAAAAAGTTCATTTTTGCTCATTGGCTAGAGGTTCTTGTTCATTCCAAGAGTTTGGAAGGGCATTCTTCCAATAAGATGAAATTCTCTCTCCCTTCTATTGATTAGTCACATGAATTTGCAAGGATTTAACAGTTTTTAGAGACAAAAAGAATAAAAAGTCTGATGATGATAAAATAAAATGATTGAAAAAAAATAATATTAAAAACAGAATGAGTAAATTATCTAATACACTGAAACAGATGAACTAAATTGTAATTATCACATAAATTAATTTCGACGATTGATGAATCAGTTTTCAACCTCTTGGTTTAGTTCAATTTTTATTTTTTTATATTTTGCTGTGAATATTATTATATCATTTTTTTCTTATAAAATCGAAATAATTTTTGTTCAACCATCCCTGATTCAAATCACAAGCGCATAATGAATAGGGCTTCAATCTTAGAAACAAGCTTCATTGACATTTATCACAGTTCGAGAAAAACTAGAAAATAAAAATATTTTTTACGTAATATTAGGCCCTTGTTCTAACTATTGATCATCCGGAAACAACAAGATCCATTTTTTGGGGCCTCATTTTCGAGCAGGAATAGCTAGTCCAAGCTCCTTACATTGCTCTTCATCTGGTTGTAGAGTCTTCGGAATTGCACCAAAAGCTTGTCTTGATGCTTCAAAACCAGAAGCCGCATAATGCAGATATGCTGATGCGTCTTCCATGTTTCTTTTTAGATTGAAGGATGTTGAAGCAAAGTTGTTTGGAGTACTTTTAGCTAGTTTCTTTACAGAAGCTCGATCCAACTCAGCTATTCTGAGAAAACGTTCAGTTGCAGCCTCCCATGAAAGTTCATGTCTCTGGGCATCAGTCAACTCAGCAGGTTGCTCAGTCAAAGCCCTACGGATGGCCTCCACAAATTCATTACGGTTATTGTATGTTCGGCAATTTGGAAACTGTATGAAGAAGTCGTTCGACGGATGGTTGGCACATACTACAATTTTTCCCATTGCTAATGCTTCAGCTGTGGCTGTACAGACTACATCTGTAGTGCTAGGATTCAGAAACACTTTATAACTGCATAAAGGGAAAAAAAAGAAAAATTGATAAGCAGGGTCCGAACTATATGTCAGAATTCCAGCCTGAAAATGCCAAAATGATGAGAGTTGGGCTCAGCCACCATATGCTTCTATAATTTTCAAGAGACAGGAAAGGGAGAAAGAAAAAGTAACATGAGACTTTCCCAGTGAAAGGAGAACTGAAATCAGGTCAAAATTCATTAAACTGAATGATATGTTTTAGGAAGTTAGAATCATGTTGGCATAAGGCCAAATCAAAACGTCATTCTTGGCTTCTTGCTCTGGCAACATATCCATGAAAATATTTTTGGATACAACCAGTTAAAACTTAAAAACTAGTTTCTTTGTTATGTTTCTGACTACTATGATAGTCTATCTTGATAAGCTTTCTACCATGGATAATAAAACTCCAAACATGATGGAACGTAAATAGTAGGGAAGCTTACTCGTGGAACACAGGATCTGCATGATCACGCCCAGGGTTGACTCTCACAACTAGCTGCAATTCTTTAGCGGCCTGCTGAACTTCATCAGAATCTTCTCCACTGCCATATAAATCAACCTCAAGTCCAACCATCTCCTCTTGGTTCTCACGAAGAAGATTAAGGAGCTCCTTGTAACCTTTGCTCCACACCATTTTCCCAATGTAGTAAGCACCTTTAGTGAAGGCTTGGCTCCCTGTTTTTTGTTGCTCTAACTTTTTCTTGCCAATATCAAGGAACTTAGGATTCACCCCATGAACGTTGCAGACAACGGAATTTTGATAATCCTGGGTGGCAGCAGACAATCTAATCACCTGCACTTACAACCCAGGTTCAATATGATCAGCAATCAAATCTTTTAAGATTGCAGCATTGAAATTATCAGAATAAGAAAATTCAACTAGCATTTGCAATTTTGCATTAAATGATCAGCAATTTTGCATTAGCTAGACTAAGTCATGGTCACAAGTTCGGACAGAGGAGGAGAATAGAAATACTTGACTACAACATCAAATAGACATCTCAGGATGTGGATCCAAACCGATAAGATCCACATAGTCTACACAATAGATTGATAAGGATTAAAAAGATGTTGAATTTTTTAAAATTATTTCATGCATAGATTGGATACGACCCTTCTATAAGCCCCTGATAACCCACCCAACACCCCCCCCCCCCCCCCTCCTCCCTCCCTCCAATCCAGTGGTTATAACGTGAGAATCACAAATACATCACCAGAGAAATACAATAAAATCCCAAGTTAGGGCCTTAAATAAACTGACTAGTTTGCCACCATCAATCAAAAACCAGTCTCAAAAGGTGCCGTCATTTTTATAGTTATTCACAAAATTGAAGGTTATTCATTCATGTGAAAATCCTAGAGATTTAGCTTGAGGCATAAGTTCAAACCAATTCCACAAACAAGTCATTTTACAGGTCATATAAAAGAAATTGATCCAGAAACAGAAAGCTAAAATCACAGAGTTAGGTTATATAAAGAAACTATATATAAGAATCCAAATATAAAATATGATTCGACATGATACTATACCCATGGAGAAACATACCTTGTGGCAATATATGCCAACAACCCACCTGTTAGCATACTTGAGCGCAAATGCTTTCATTCGTCCATTCTTCTCTCTCTTTACATATTCTAAATAATTGGTATGCACAATTCCTATCACAAGGCGGAATTTAGTTTTCCATCTTGTTCCATGATGAAACCATGTTAGATGCTCAGGCTCTTCAAGAATTGCTACATCTGCCTCTTCATCAGGGATCAATTCAGAGATATCTCCTACAGCAAGAATGCTTCCTTTATCTACAGCAAACTGCAGCACAAATGATGTCAAAATGGAAAGTGAATTATCACAAATTTGTCCAAATAATATAGTGCATATGATTACCTTCCCAGGGTAAAAGCATATATTGAAACCAGAAGAAAATCCAGTTCTCTCCTCAAGCCAATGACGGACGTAAGCTTCTTGCTCAGAAGGTGAAGTGAATGTGATATTGTTGGGATATACTAGATTTTGATGTTCCAAAGACAACCAAGGAATCACCAAAGTGACCTTTCTATCTCCATCTTTTGCAAGAAAAGCAGCACGCAACAAAGGGTTGACAGCAGTTCCAGTCAACCACGGAAGGCTTGCGGTGGTAAAAATTGCAATATGCTGCCTATTATCCATTCAGTCATCAGGTTTAACTACTAAAAGATGGACCACCTTAAGATTCAAGTTGTACAAAAGTTTTCCAAATAAGAAACTGAAGTCCTTCAACTGCAGTAAAAGAACAAAAGTAAGAAAGCAGTCAAGCAATTCGATGCTTCTACAAGCCACTGATACCAATCTATCCAACCAATACAACTTCGAAAAAGCATCACTTCAGAAGAATTTATAGTCACAGCAAAACTTCCGAAGTCTCAAATCTCAATTGCTAGAAATTTATAAACCTATGCTTTATTCAACAACAATGCATACAAGCTATTTGATTATTTTCTATAAAGAATATTAGATAGGCAAAGAACGAATCTCAGTTCCCAAAATGATCTGGCTGATATCGTATCTATACTCAAACATACAGAGCAAAATTAAGAACATCTACTATAGCATAGCAAAGGTTAAAAACAAGATTTATTAGAGGTTTTGAACAGTTGAAGTTTTGAATAATTCGAAACAATCAACAATTCCGCAAAACTAAAAATCGAGAATTACAAAGGAAAAAAGATAACAAATGCTAACCCTTTTTACTTCTGAAAAATCTCAGAAACCAAACATCAAATAGAAGAAGAAGAAGAAGATTGAAATTAGCAAGACACGGTACCTTTAATTTCTTGTACGATAATCCAATGGTATCTTAGCGTTAAGTGTAACTAGCTGGCATTAGAAAACGGAAAAGATTCGGAAACAGGTAGAAAGAAGAAGAAGATGGCAATGATAGCGTGGGAGATGTAGAAAGCGTGAAACGGTTTGGTCACGCCGTACTTCGTTGAGTAGTAGGAGGAAATTGGGGAATATGCTCTATCCGTTTTCTTGGGTCCATATATCTGTCTTTGATCTTCAATTTTTTTTAACTTTTTTCAAC
>CATIWJ010069445.1:0-38227 GCA_949640765.1 Croton laevigatus | reverse complement strand
TCTTCTTCTCTTTTTATTTTCAGTGTGTTTTAGCTGTAGTGTCATATGAACTATGCCTTTTTCTCATCTATGCATTAATAACATTGTTATTTTATTAGTTTGAGTACAATATATGCTCTAGATTTGATTTGTATAGGTTTTGGCCAAAAAGATGCGCCTCGCATACAAAAAGCGTGTGCTTGCGCCTCGCGCTTTGCGCCTAGGCTCCAGGGGCCCTTTGCGCCTCGCGCCTTTTAAAACTAAGCTTGTAATGGTTGGATGGCCTGGTTCAACCTGTAAATATTATATTGCAGCTTCCATGATCTATGGCATCACCTGTAAAAGCTTATGCATCTACTCATTGGAGGTTGTTAGTTGCAGGTTGTAGGATTCCAGTTGCTGTCTTAAAAGATGTTTCAAGTGCCTAATCCACTGAAATAAACGTCCAAAGAGTGACATCCATACATATACATTATCTATTTTTATTCACTTATTGTTAACTGATAAATTAACAGAAAACAGAAGGACTATACAGTTGCATGGTTAAATAGACATGGATCATTGAACTAAATTTTAAAAATAGAAGTCCTGACTAGGCAATGCGGTAGGAGTTTGTACTAAATAGTTATTTACACTTGAACATTTGATGTTCTTCTATTATAAGCATGATTATTTTGAAAACTCAGTTTATTTGTTGAAAGAATACGTCACATTAAAACTTCATTCCTATAACATGCCTGAGAATTTTGACTAAGCTTATTACTGTAAATGTACTTCATTTACTTGGGAATTTTTAAATATGTAACCTTAATTCATATTCTATATTTGGTGAGTTACTACTTTATCCCTTTAGCTTGTTGAAATTAACTAGTTGTCTGCATTTTCAATAGTACCTTTCTAGAATGCTTTTCTGAGAAACTAGTTAAGCTGGGAATGGATTTTTGCTGTACTCTAGTCTTTAATGTGTAATGTTTAGTCACACTTTACTACTGGAAGCTTCGAGACATTATAGTCCTTGTATTGTATATTATGAAATATCCCCTTGAATTCTCTCTTTTGACTATTGGTGGTTCAAAACAGTAACCTGACATGCATGTTGTTTATCCTTTGAAACGCTTTTAATAATTTTGACTGAAATACTCTGTCAAACCTTATTTTTTATTAGTCTTTGGGACGGCCACCACAATTAAATGAGCAAGGACAAATCCTAGAAGTGGCTATTGATGCAGCAGCAAATGCAATTATCAACATTAGGGACAGTTTAAATGAATGGGATAGCAAAGTAGGCGATGGTGACTGTGGATCAACAGTGAGTCTATCCTGAAACTTGCTCTGATTCTCATGATTATATCTTGGTGCATGATATATGGCTGATTCGTCTGGTTTTGTAGATGTATAGGGGTGCAACAGCAATCCTGGAGGACATGAAGAAGTAGTAAGTTACCACAGTGCAGTGTTTTGGTTGCCTTTTCGCGTCTAGTTACCACAGTGTAGTTTTTTGGGAAATCTTTGGCAATATCTTGTATCTTTTTGTTCTATCATTGCTTTTGCCAAATTCTTTGAATTAATACAGCTACCAGATTCCCCTGCTCACAGTCAAGGAATAGAGCATGCGATATGAATGCTTTCAAAGCTAACGATGCAAATTTTAATAATACTACTTTTTTTTATGAAGCTCCCTTTATATTTATTTTTTATTTGTCATTATGTCACTTGAATCACTTTTTCTCTTCTGTTCCCAGTTATCCTCTCAATGATGCTGCAGAAACTGTAAATGAAATTGGATCATCTATTAGAAGAGTTATGGGAGGAACGAGTGGGATTCTGTATTTTACTTGCTTTCTCTATGTTGATTGAAGTTCATCATTACTTTCTTTTGATCACTTCTGTCATCCATGTGATTAACCAATCCCTTGATTTTATCTTGTCGAACAGATACAATATATTTTGCAAGGCAGCCTATGCACATTTGAAAGTAAATAATCAATCAGCTGCCACACCAAAACAATGTAAGTTTGTGTTTCTAATGCAGTACTTTTCAGATGCAGATTTGATCTTATAAATTCTCATGAATCAGGGGCTGATGCGCTTCAAGCTTCCATTGATGCTGTCAGCAAATATGGTGGGGCTAGTGCTGGCTATCGCACATTATTAGATGCACTTATTCCAGCATCAGCAGTTCTTCAGGAGGTTGGCAGCTGGAATAGATTTCTCTTATTTCCATAGATTTGGCTATGTATTCTAATGCTAATTTATGTAATTCGCAAACAGCGGTTAACTGCAGGGGATGATCCTTCCACAGCATTTGTTCTTTCATCTGAAGCATCATTGGCTGGAGCTGAATCAACCAGGGAGATGCCAGCACAGGTGATGTTCTTTTTAAGATTCTAATTTCATTCTTCTTTCTCCGTCATTTCTGGAGACGAGAAACAAACGTTGCGAAGTAAGTTCTGTCCAAAAGCAGTGTTCACGTGCATATTTTAGTCCATGTACTCTCTTTTGCTCTTTTTCAATGCCAATGGATATATGCTCCATTGTTACAATGGAACTGCTCGATAATGGTCTGGGAACACCTTCAATGGTCCTTTCTTGTGTGCATGCATGTAAACACAGGCAAATTTCTGAATTAACTGAATCCCAAAGATTGGTTTAAACTCAACAGAACCCAATTAACTGAATAAACTAAACTAAATTTTTGGATAAAGTCAATTCAGTTCAGTTTTCAGTTAAAATTGAACAGTTATCAGCTTTATATTAACCTTTGCTTGATACTGAAAATCAAAGATCAAAGACATGGGCAAGAGCAAAACGTATCACTTATTGTTATTAATAAAATATAAGTTGATTGATCAGGAACTTTAGTGTGTAGTGTTCTATCTTGTGAAGAACAGTAGAACTTGTTTGGTTTGTGTAAAGATGGCATTGTCTAATCTCCTTTGCCTAATTTTGCATTTGATCCTAATGCAATGTCAGGGTTTTGGATGCCCACAAGATATATTTTGAATTTGCTACTAAATGCATAAGAAGCAAACGCGTAAAAATTCTATCGTACTTGTGTTATATGTGTATCAACTCCTCTTGGATAGTCCAAAAGTATGCCCTTTATTATTTTAACTTTATTAGTTTCAGACAACATAAAGATACCTTAGTGATACTTTAAAAGTTATATAAGCTTATGACTACTTTATTGATGATTATAAAATGAGATTATAAATAAATTACATAATTCATTCATGCTTAAAATTAAATTAAAAGACAAATGAAGGAAAAAATTCCTAATTCATTATTTATTCAATATTCATCATTTTCAAGAGTGAGTTTAGGACATTGATTCTCAAAGCTAGAAGATATTTTTGTGTTATTCTTTTAAGTTGTTTATTTCATTAGTTCTTTTAGTTTTCAAATGGATAAGTATATATTAGATTGTATTGACTTATATATCAAATATAAATAATTAGAATTTCAAGTGTAATGTGTCTTATATAAAAAAATTTTCTGTGTAATAGTGTTTATGTCCCATTTTGTGCATTTTTGTGCCTATGTCTGGTGCTACCTAGTTATACATTGATAAGCTAGAAATTTAGCTTTGGATTTGCAAATGCTAACCATCTCAAATTGCTATTACATTTCTTCCAAATTAGAAAATATTTTGCTTCAAGCAAAGTATAGAAATTAACTACTTCCTTTTCACCAAAATTGAAGTCCATCTTTCCATTTTAAGTGTCCCAAAATAGCAGTCCATTTTCTATACCTTGTTTAATAAATAGGATACATGCTTGCAGTCCACTGAAACAGATTGGGTAAAATGCAGGGTGGGGCAGTTATGAGTATCCTAGGTTTTACTAAAAAAAAATTTTAAAATTTAAAGAAAAATACATATATTTTGATATAAAAATATAGAGCAGCTCAGGTTTTGAGTTCCCTTTGAATTGTTTTTTATCCCACCCAATTTATAAGTGGAGTTGGTTTATACACCCCTTGCAGATCGGGTACCTTTGTCAACCCTAGTTAAGATCTGCTTTTTGAAGAAAACTAAATTGATATATTGGGACATGATTAGAGGGTCAAGAACAATCTTGTGTAAAATTTTATCCATGTAAGGATTAAGGATGAGAGGTGGATATAAGAATCTGAACTCATTTCCAGCATATGTTTGGTCAAGAGACTCTAGAAAGTATATTTCTTTTGATTTTTTTTCAAAAATCTGTTGATATTAATCCCTATTAAATTTTATACTTCTGGGCTCATGTAAAACAAACAATTGATGATGGAGAACTATTACTTTGATAGTGAAGGGTTTTTTTTTTTTCTAATTTCAATCTCATATTTTACACCCCCTTTCATCCATCCAAACAAAGTGTTGATCTATTTATCATAGTGGAGAAACTTACGGAAAAGCATGGTTAAGCATATTAGAGCAGTGTTTATGAAGTAGGGACAAATAACGGTTACTGGTTTCAGCGAGGTTGAAAACCCCGTATCATAAAATGGCTCAAATCCCCCTTGGTATGCCAAGCGAAGGATTCAGAAAATGGCTAAAAACAATTGCTTGGTAAGCAATGTCAAACTTGTAGGAATCCCGCCGAAAAAAACAAGAGGACAAGAGAGAGAGAATAAATATTTCAAATCTTGACACATTTGTTTAACTTTGGGTTAGCCTTTGCATAGAAATATAAATAAACTAAAAAAACTTGCATGTATTGAATAAAGCTTAGCAACATTAATAGCTTATTAACTATTATACTTGATCATACTTGATTATACTTTTACTAAAAATTCATTTATGCTCAATTTATGGGACATCAAAATTCAATTTTCTTAATTGACTGTTGCTACTTTGATTTTTATTACTCTGTTTTTAGCTGTTGCAATTAGTCTGACAGTAATTTCATGTGACAACTCAAACTTTCTTTTGACTTTTTTTTGGTTGTTTGAGCTCACGATCTTGTAGACAGCAATTGACAATCGAATACAGTCTTGTGTTAACATTCTTCTTTGGTTGTCTCGGTTTTTGCACAATTCAACAGATATTTGATTTTTTTTGTGATATATATGTCCATCCGCAATATTCCTTGAACATTTGTGTATCTTGGGGTCTCATGAAATAATTTATGCAGGCTGGGCGCTCGACTTATGTCTCAGCTGAGAATCTTGCATTGGTACCTGACCCAGGAGCGATGGCTGCAGCCGCTTGGTATAGAGCAGCAGCTTTAGCTGTCAAGAGCAAATGCGAGTCTTCTGGCAGTTGAGTTGTTGCATGAAATTTGTTGTACTTTTGGCTGTTGCAGATTTGACCCATCTAATTTTGTTGGTGATTTTAACTGTTCTCTAACCTTGGCTTTATGCTTGTGCAAATTTTGTGTAGATTTAATAGTAGTCAGCTATAAAAATTTCTATACAAAAATGTAAATTACAATGATTTAAAAAATCTTGAAATTTCACAGTTAAGTTCGAAGTCATAGTTGTGCTACTAAAAGTATGCTTGAAAAAGGAAAGAATCATGCATCTGCCCTTTGATGGATAATATTAAAAAGGGTAGTTATCATCTGCTTGTGCGTTAATTCATGAGTTCAAACAAGCAAATTGATGGAATGCTTTCCAATGTTTTTGTATTTTGTGTGCATCAGTTGGGTATATGCTAGGAGCGTGCGATTTAGTTTTGGTCCTGGTTCTTTGGTAGCAATCGGCCCTGTTCCTTCAAATTTTGGAACGTGCGCTGACACCGCAAGAACTTGAAATCGGCACTTGTTGGTTCTGGTACGGGTTTTGGGAAATAAAAAAAAAAGGGAGAATTAAAATGGTTAATTTTAGAATTTGAAATTAAAGAGTTCTATATATAAAGTTAATCATCATAATCATGCATAATAATCCAAATAATTAACATAAAATAGTTTGTGAATGAATGAAGCCATCTTCCCTAAGTGCGGGATAATCATAATACATATGTATCATCCTATTTTGAAACTATGATGAATTATGATATATGGGGTAAAAAACGTAGCTGTTATCCGATTTGATAGGATGTGGGATGTGGTATTATTGGATATATAGTTTAGTTTTATATTTTTATAGGATTATTTATTCTAACTATATTTTTATTTATAAGTGTATGCTTATTATTATTTATAGACCCATTTTCTGTATGGTTAATCATCAGTTATGATTTCAATTTTATTGGTGTTTTTTTTACTAGTTTCAATTTTATTGGTTCAGGGCCTCGAGAACCATGCACATCCCTATTATGTACATATCTTTGCTTTCTCAAAAATTGTAAAATTTGTACGTTTTATATTTAGGAATAATAAAATTAAATTGATATTATTTAAATATACCCTTAGTTAAATTATTATTAATTTTTATTTTTTATACCAGTTGCTAGTAAATAAATTTATTTTTTCTTATTTTCTCAAGAGCCTTCTGCCTCAGTACCAGCACCAAAGCCACCACAATCGCCGGAAAATAAATTTATTTACTTCGAACCGATGTATCATTGAATGCCGGCCATAGAAAAATAAATTTATTTGCTTTTATTTCTTTTCAGCCACTAATATATAAATTTATTTTTTTTTATTTTCTATATAAATTTATTTCTTTCTATTTTCTCATGATTTTAATACCGGTTGTTAGGGAAATCGATGTAAATTATAATGAATTTGTTAAAACAGACTCGCAACTAATAAAAAGGAAAGAAAAAAAAAAAAAAAAGATATTTTACCTCATTTAAACCTTGTCCTCATCCCTTCCAGGGAGCAGTTTACCTTTTTTTTTTTTTGTTTTTGACAATGGGGAGCAGTTTACCTAGCAATGCAGAGACAATATCACACCTGTGTGAATTTCTTATATTGTCCATCATCTTAGAACAATTAAACGGAAATGGCTTATTAATGGCATGTGTCTAACCCCTTATAATTGAGTTTATCAACTTCAGGAGGAAACGAAGTCTTCGCAACCAATTGACGTAGCTTTGCCGTTTTCTTGTAAAGATATCAGTATTGAAACAGTAATTATGCGTAAATGAGCTAACGATTAACGTTCTCAGTTTATTCCTGAGCTAGCAAAGAAAGAATGTAGAGAAAAAGGACAATTGCAGAGTGAGGTCAATTTATTAAATAAAATAAAATATAAACCAAAAAAAATATGAAACAGAAACACGATGTTACAGTATCATCTTCTTCGGCAACACATCGCAACAGAACCTCGGAAAAGCATTGTCATTGCAGGAAAAACGAAAGAAGTCAGATAGAATTCGACCGGAAACTGAATGGTCGTATCGCACGACAATTACCGCATATAAGAAACTTCTTAGCAAAAACGAAATCGTACATACCAGAAATAAATTCATCGGAAACCGATTGATGGCTGCCTCTGGCGAAGGATAAAGCTCTAGCTTAGGGATTGTATTTGATTTCACGGTCAAAGTAACGGCGGAAGGCTTATTTCTCGACGGAAGATGAAGAACAAAGCAGTTTGTCGGCGTCATCTACTTAGTTTATAGAAATGGTCGACTGAAAATTTCGTGCATTGGTTAGGCTGTGTTTGCAGTGCGGGATTTTGGGCGGGGCAGTTTTAGGATTTTGGAAAAATTTGTGCTATACTTTTTGGGTTATTAATTTGGATAATTCTTTTTGAATGGCGAGACCGCGCGAGAATATCAATTTTTTTTTTATTTTAAAAATTTCAACTGATTGTAAATTCAACGGTTTCAATTACTTTATATTAAATTTATAATACAGAGTCGAATTCTGTAAACCTCAACTCACTGAAATTAATCTTAAAATTCAGTGTAAACAATCTAAGGTGTGAATCGAAAAAAAATAAAATGGAAAAAAAATTGGATATTCTTGCGCGCGAGACACGAGTGACAAAAAATTGCTCTTTTAATTTTGTGCTATTTTGCAGAGTGAAACATCTATCTATTAAGTTTGCTCTATGAAGAAAGGCTTTATAATGGAAGAAGGGAAATTCTCACTATTTTATGATTAAGGTTGATTGATTGATTGATTTATTTATTTTTTAGGAAAACACATAGGGAAGGTAATTATATGAACAAAAAATGATCGGACAAATCCAAAATACATCCATTCGCTAGTCATATCATACACAGTCCGGCAAATAAAAGAAACAAAAATAAAAAAGCAAGCCTATGTACATACTAAACCAGCAAACTGAAAATAAAAATGACAATTTAAACCATGTTTCAATTTAAGAAAATAACACAAAAGATGTTTAGCACAAAATTATGGTAAGAACTAAACTAGAAAAAAATATACCTACAATATTTTCCACGCACACTCACCGGATAAAAAACATATTAAAAAGAATTTTTCTCATTTAGAAAAAATTAAAAAAGAAACTGCACAAAATCATCAAAATATAAGAGAATAAAGTTTATATTTTTTTATATTACTGTTGAGGGAGGTGATCTATATTCCATCAATGTTGCTGGGTTTTTCAAGGTTCTGTGCTAGTTTATTGTTTATGTCGTTTGTTGTAGTTTGTTTGTTTGTTTAGATGTGTTTATCTCGTCCTGTAATCCTTCTTCATTCAATGCAAATTGTTGGATTTATTTCAATTTTTTTTAAAAAAAGGACACTTTAGTATGCATCAAAAACTAAAATGGCAACCAAGTGTTCTTATCCATGGACAATATAAATTATGAAGTACAAGGTGTTATTTAATTTTGTCTATGTGGTGTGCTTGTTTTTTCATACAGTAGATGCGCTTGATTTTATTTTAATCTTATCTCTTTTGAGTGTGTGTGTGTTTTTTTTTTTTTTTTTTTATGCGTAAGAACTCGAGTAGGAACTCATTTTATGGGATAATTATAATTTAGTCACTGAATTTTGACATATTAAACAATTTAGTCCCTTTTTGTTTTCAATATTATGTTTTTAGTTTTTATATTTTATTACCATTAGACTTTTTGGACATTCCATTGCTAAAAATCGTCAAATGTAGGTAGGGATATACATAGTCCCCAAGACTAGAACCGGCATCAAGACCTGAAACATAAAAAAAAACCTGTAAAATAGGAACCGTACTGAAATTAAAATTAAAAATTTTAATTTACGGTTCTGATTTTTTAGCTAGAACCGTACTAGATACCAATATGTAAAAATTTAATAATATATTTATAAATAAAATTTTTACTTAAAATTAATAATTATATTAATAAATTAAATTTAAAATTCAAAGGGTGAATGAATAATAAGACTACACACTTTAAAATATAATATGAGAATTAGAGTTGTGTATAGTTTCCGGAGTTCCAAGATATGTTCCTGGAACTTCGGCAGCGGCGAATAAGATCGGTTGCAAGCCTTGATCGTGCGGTGGTGGCCTAGATGATGGAGCATCGACGAGCAAGCCTTGATCTTGCACAGTACTGCGGGGTCATTTGCTTCTGTGCTATTATGTTTCTCTTTTTTTTTAAAAAAAAAAAATTTTCAAATTAGTTAAGTAAAAGGGTATTTTAAGACGCATTGAGCTATTTACTCAATTTTAAAAAAGATCATACTATTTATCATATTGAAATTTGAAAATATATTATTTACTACTATTTCCTTTTTTGAAATTGATTTATTATAGGAAAATTTATAATTTTTTCCCTGAATTTTACAAAAAAGAACAAAAATCTTTCTATGTTTTTTAAGTGGACTAATTTATTCGTATGTTTTAAATCCGTCGGACAATTTGATTATTCTGCCTATTTTTTCTATTAAAGTAATGGTAAAATGACCAAAATATAATTTTATGAGCCCTTTTAAAAAAGCTCAAGAAATAAAGGACTGTTTTGATATTTGACAATTTAGTTCTTCAACCCTTGTTCCAACCAGCCATTGAAGCTGCAAATTACCATTTATGGCCAGAACTTCGTCGAAAAATCACCCATCGAAGTTCTGGCTACTGAACACAACAAGCTATACATCAAAACAAAGTTTAGGGAGAGAGGATTTAGAATATACCCTCAAATTGGACGGAAAGTAGCTGAAAAATGTAACTAAAGTTGTCGGTGAACATTAACATCATAGGGCCACCGAACCTTCCTTCCGGACATACAATCAGTTTCGGCGAGGGTTCACGACTGTGCCACCATCGTTGGAATTGCCAAAGGATAAGCTTCGCAGTGGTGGGCGTGCCGCGATGATCGGATAAGCGGTGGAGGAGTTATCGGTGTCGAAAGTTCTGATTACCTCATTTCTCTCTCCTTCTCCTTTATTATGCGTTTTTTTGATGTCTTTTGGCCACTTTCCGTCCAATCTGAGGGTATATTGCGAATCTTCTCGCCCTAAGCTTTGTTTTAATGTATACCTTGTTGTATTTGGTCGCCAAAACTTCAATGAGTGATTTTCCAGCGAAGCTCTGGCCGAAAATGATGATTTGCTGCTTCGGTGGCCAGCTGGAACAGGGGTTAAAGAAGACAACTGTCAAATATCAAAACAATTTTTTATTTTTTGAGCTTTTTTTAAAGGGTCCGTAAAATTACGTTTTGGTCCTTCTACCATTACTTTAATAGAAAAATAGACAGAAGAATCAAATTGTACATCGAATTTAAAATATATTAGTCCACTTAAAAAAACATAAGAAGATTTTTGTTTTTTTTTTTTATAAAACTCAAGTAGGAAATTATAAACTTACCCTTATCATAGCTATCAATTAAACAGAAGAACCCAAGGGTGATGACCTGGTGGTGAAGTAATGTCACTAAGGACCAGAGATCTCCAGTTCAAATCTTCTTAGGGTAAAAAATGAAAAAATTAAACAGAAGAAAATTCACAAACATATGATTCATCAAACATAAAGGTTTTATTTGTGCCAAATATTGAATTAAAAGAAATTGCTATTGATATATTTGATGTATTTTTTGCCAAAAATAAAAATTTTGCCAAAATAAAAAATTGAAGTATTTTAAATTAAATTAACGAGAGAGTGTTCGTTTGATGTAACAATTATGTCTTTAATTAATTTATTTAAAAGAGAACCATAAATTTTGAGAAACAGCATGAATTAATAATCAAGCTTTTTTATACTTTTTTATTCTTGCAAAAAATTAATAAAGCGCTTATCATAAATGGAAACGATAAATGCGATTTCATTTATGGTAGTGTAGATGTAGAAATAATTGAGAAATAAGTATGAAATTCAATACAATTGTTATACTAAAATAAAATATAAAAAAAGACACATATATAATATCTGTTAAATTTTTTTTCTTTAATCACGTATATCTTCCATCTAACTAAAAATTAGGAGCATGTGGTAAAGTGGTATGTGCTCTTCTTCCCTTAATTAAAGTCAGGAGTTCAAATCTTGTTTGGTTAAATCTTTTGACCAGCTGTCCCACCCTTCAAAGTGCCTACTTTAGACTATTTTGATCGGTTAATATACTTGAAATATAGCTTGTCTAAGACACTGGTTGCAAATGCAAAAAATTATAATGTTCGAAAGCTTACTAAAAATTTGAAAGGTAAAGTTTTATGAAAAATATATATTAACTACCCTGAGGGAAAAGTGGAAGTAACCACGTCTTAATTAGCATTAAAAGCTTAGGACAACTAAACAAATATCTTTTTTTTATTTTATTATAATAAAATGTAAATAAATTTGAAATATTAGTATTTTCACTTATTTTTTATTCAAAATATAAATAAGTATGCATATTTTCATATATATATATATATATATATATATATATATATATATAAAATTAAAAAATGACATTTATTTAATAATTTTTAAAAAATAATATTTATTTAATATGCCAAAATATATCATATTTACTAAAAATAAGTTAACAGTGGTTATTTATTACAAATTCCCTAAAAGGTTTACACCATTTCTAACTATTTGAGGCCCCTCCTTTACCTTCATTCAAACACTACAGTAAAGCGAACAGTAACAGCAAAGAAATGCTGACGACAAATAGGGAGCATACGTGTATGTTATTACAATATGGAGAGCAAGTACTGTACATGTATGCAATAATCATGCAAACCAAAATTTAAAAAAAAAAAAAAAGATTAAAAAATTTACTGTATGTAAGCACATAGAAGAAGCTAAATTATGAGTCCTTTTGTTTCTATGTGGGGATGTTTTTTCCATTCTGGCCCATATTTGTGGCTGTGGGATCATTTTGATTGGCTCTCTTTCTCTTTCTCTCTCATCTTCTTTTGAACAAGTTTATTAATAAGTTAGGAGGAGCCTCTCTCTGCAAGCAATCTCTATCAGATGCAGATGCAGATGAGGTTCTTTAGAAAGATATATGAAAAGCTGATAAAAAGCCTGCTCAAAGCTTAAAGCTTAAAAGCTTAAAAGAAAGAAACAAAGCTGCTATTAACCGAAAGAAAGAAGCTTTCTTTTTCTGCCTCTTTTCTTCTTCCTTTCTCTCATTTCATTTCTTTCTTCTTCTCCTATCTTACCTTATTTCAAAGAATACAATAGTTACTAATAATAATAACCAATTAAACCCTATGTTACCCAATAATACTATTTCTTCTTGGGATCCTTTTTCTTGTTTAGAAGAATCTGCCAGCAAGAGAAAAAGAAGGCCAGCAGGAACTCCAGGTATATATATTTATATACATATATACGTTTGCTTCCAATTGCTTCCGTAATTAATCAGTTAATCTTAAAAAACCCAGTTCTAGAATCAATAAGCTGTGGGTTTTTCAATGAAGGGTGGTGTAATAATAATTTATTTATAGAATCTGAATCTTTTGTTTCATGTAGATCCAGATGCCGAAGTTGTTTCTCTTTCGCCAAAAACCCTACTGGAATCAGACCGTTACGTGTGTGAGATCTGTAATCAAGGGTTTCAGAGAGATCAAAACTTACAGATGCATAGAAGAAGACATAAGGTCCCATGGAAGTTGCTAAAAAGAGAAAGTGGAATGGTGAAGAAGAGAGTTTTTGTTTGTCCGGAGCCAACTTGCTTACACCACGATCCATGTCATGCTCTTGGCGATCTTGTCGGAATTAAAAAACATTTCAGACGAAAACATAGTAATCACAAACAATGGGTCTGTGATAAATGCTCTAAAGCTTATGCTGTTCAATCTGATTTTAAAGCTCATCTCAAAACTTGTGGCACTCGTGGCCATTCTTGCGATTGTGGCCGTGTTTTCTCCAGGTTAATCTTCTACTATAGATCTCAACCTTAATTAATTCATTAATCGTTTTTCATTTATAATCTGCAATTAATTAATGTTTTTCAATTCTTTTCTCCTTGTTTTCTTCATCACTATCATCATGGTTCTTGACTGATACAACCTTAATACAGGTTTTAGCTACTGTTTATTGTCAGTTTTTTCAACACGGTTCCCAAAAAATCAGTTGCATACTACAGTTTTTTTTTTTTATTTCCTTTTCCTTTTCGTCTTCTCTGTTTGTAAAAATCTAAGAATCCAAAACTGTTCCTTATTGTAGTTTTTATTTTCTTTTACCTATTAAAAAAATATCAAAAAAAAAAAAAAAAAGGAAAATTCATATATATGTGTCATTTTCTTTAGTAAATGGATAGCTTCGGGCGTGATTCTTCCAAATAAATATGTTATGCTATGCTTATGTGTTTATGACTTGATCCTCTCTACTTTTCCCATTCCTAGAATAATAAAATCTGCGAAACCAATACCAGGGCGGCGTAGTCTGTTGGTCATGGTGTATATATTACGAAACACACTGCTTGCACTCTTCCACATTTTTTTTTAAAGAAATTAATGAACATAAAAAAATTGTGTTTGCAGAGTGGAGAGTTTTATAGAGCATCAAGACAGTTGCAATATGGGAGGGATGAGAGTTGAACAACCACAGGCAGCTAGAAAAAGTGCTTCGAGTCAAAGTCCTTGTACTACTGATACCAATTTCAGTACAGTTCCTTTGCTAAAAGACTATAATTTGGAGCTACAGCTTTCAAACCCAATTCTCGAAGTTGCTGAAGAAACTAATCATCCCACTCAGTTGCAGCTTTCAATTGGATCTTACGAATCAAATAAAGCGCAAGAAGAGCAGTTGATGAGATTAGCAATGGCAGAAAAGGCTTATGCTGAAGAAGCAAGGCAACGAGCGAGAAGACAGATTGAAATGGCGGAGCAAGAATTTGCTCATGCCAAAAGAATCAGACAACAAGCTCAATCTGAGTTAGATAAAGCTTCAGCTTTAAGAGAGCATGCAATTAAGCAAATTAAGTCAACTATTCTTCACATTACTTGTCATGCTTGTAGACACCAATTTCAAGCTACAACACCTCCAAACGACAACTCTTTGGTTTTCAGTTTCATGATGTCGGCTGAAGGTCAAGTGAATAATAATAATCGTATTAATGGAAGTAACAATCTAGCAAAGATGGATAAATCTGTACTGTAATGTAATGTAATGCATACCTACTTTCCTTCTCTCTCCCTTCATTAATGTACAAAATGAAGTGGAGTTTGTGGTTTTCTTTGTGGTATTTCTTATATGTTTTTTGTTCGTTTAATTTGGTTAATGGAAGTTACTTATTATATGGTTGCTATTTTTTTTCGATAACCACTTATATACATATATGTATATATCTCTCTTTTATTGGAATGCTCAGGAAAGCGATTTGGAAAGAGAGGAATTTACACTTATAAGTATTTGGAGCTACGACATATTTCGTATAATTTGTCACTCCAATAATTATAAGTCGTAGAGTTATTATTATAACCCTAATAGGTAATTCTAGATAATTCGAGTGACTTACAAATATTTATTGGAACAATAAATTTTAATAAATTTTTATTAAAATTATTTTGAGCTAGTTCAAAAAGTAATTTTCACATATGAAATATTCATAATATTCCTTTTATGATAATAGATTGACTTTCTATTTATCATTAAAATGATTTAAGAATATTGTATTAAATTGCATTTATTTGAGAGAGAGAGCTAGCTAGCTAAAAATGTGCGACTAAGTCACACTCGAGAGGAATTATTAGGGTTATAATGATGAACTGAAAATGCATAGTAATTATGATATTGGGTAGGGGGGTAGTTAATGTATCTGGGGCAGTGGATTAGGGTGAAAATTGAATGAGCATGAGGGTACATAAATCTGTTGTATCCCTCAAGTTTTGGATTATCTGTTTGGAGTATATGAAAATGAATAATAAAGTGAAGGTGACCCGTCGTTAGCAATAATCAAGACAGCTGACCAGAATTTATAACCAGAACCAGGACCTTTTATCTCTGATAGTTTCGGTCTTCTCATATAAATGTAAAGGTGAAAACTGAACACGCCATGTTTTTCAGTGCCAAAACTTGTAACTCTCTCGCCCTTCTCCAAACGAAACCCATTTCTCATTTTCTCTCTCTGCATCAGAATCAGCGCCATACAAAGACTGGTGGTGGTGGTGGTGCTGCTGCTGATGGTGGAGGAGAAGGATGTGGTGGGACCACCGTCCAGCATCTTTTCCGTTTATCCACAGACTATTCAAACCTCATTATATATCATTAAAAAAAAAATACTGTACTAGTATATGCTCATAAAAGGAAATGAAATTCTTCTCTTAATTTAATTTATTTTCTTCGCTTAAAAGTTACCAAAAGGTAAGGTAAATGCCCAGAGTGAACCTTTTCCCCCCTCAACTTTTGAAGCTGCTTTTTCTTGTCTTTTTTAAATTTTACTGCTTATTGTTTTTATTTATTTATTTATTTAGTTTTGTTTGTTTGCCTTTTGTTCTTCTTGGGCACGTAGTCTGTCAATCCTTTAAACTCTTTTTTTTTTTTTTCCAGCTTCTTTATCCCCAGCCTTACTTGACAATTTTCATGCACATTCATTTAATCACTTTCGTATGCAGTATGTAAATTTTACTAAATCTCATACTTTATTGAGTAAATGTCAATTTTTTAAATTATTAAAATAAATATTATATTCTAAAATTTAGCTACTGTTAACTATCAAATATAATTTCTATATATATACCAATATTGTTACCATTAAATTGTATTTACATATATTATATTAGGGAATACAAATATTAATTAGACTAAATATAATATAGTATTTAAACTAATATTTAAAATTTGTTGGCATTTTGTTAAAATATAATTTGAAAAAAAGCTATCTCTTGATTAAACATAACAAGGTGTTTATTTACTTATTTAATAATAAGTCTTTAAGACATTGATTTTTGGCCAACTTGGTATGGATTTGTGGCTAATTCGGAGTATGTTTTCAGAGTTGAGGGCTAACTTATTGTTAAGGATCACTCTATTGTACAGAGCGTGCGTTATACTTGTTCAGCCAATGGAACTTCCAACTAATTAAAAAAGAAAAACATAAGCTAATGACATATTTTCGAGTTTGATTTAACAAAATAACAACTGAGTTTATAAATTAAGAAAATAACAGTTTTTTATGTAAGCTTACATTTTAGCCCTTAAAGTGTAACCATCCTTTTTTAAAATTCTTCTAGAATTTATATTTTGTTATATGAAAATATTTTTTTTGATTTTCTGAAATTGGAAGAAGAAGAAGAAGAAGATGCACCGATCTTTCTCCAACTCTACAAATCCTATTTCTCCACAATCGCATAATAGGATTTGGCCACACCCTAGAAATCACCTCTTCCTTGCAAATATTTCGCTTGTTTCTAATTTACAAGAACTAATCCGCTCCTTGGATGTGTGAGTTCGGGTGCGTGTGTAAATGCCTAAGTAAAAAAAAAAAAACTTAAAGAACTCATAGTGTAATGCTAATGAAAACTCCACAGAGCCATGGAATGGAGTGAAAGTGAAGGAATATAAATATGTACTCTATAGGCATAAAAATGTGTATTCTGTTTGGGAATATATAATATATACTAATGAGTATATAAATATTGTGTGTGTGTGTATAATATATATATATCAGTATACTAATGGAATATATTTATCAACATATGAATTTAACATATATATAAATCTGACGAGCACATAATGTATATTTATATACTCTTATATTCTCCAAATAAGATGTAGTACATAAGAGTATATTTATGTACTGCATTTTATATACAAGTTTGAGGACCATTTAAAATTTTCATCATCTTTCTCCTCCAGCACAGGGACTAAAACTGTAATTGACCAATCTATTCATCTTCAAATATATTTTTAAGTTGCTTGAAATTGGAAAAGAACACAATCATCGTAATCAACATAATGGAAGAAAATCCATTTCTCAACCAAAATATTCTTTCTAATTAAAATTCGTAATCTTCTCCCATTATTAAAGTTTGAATTTTCATTGTTTTTAATTTTTGAAAGTTGTTGCTATTTAGTGAAATACTACAATCTTTAAAACCTGTTATCCACTACTTTTCCCCTTAATAAATTCTAGGCCTAAAATTGATTAAGTGGCATGATACCTGCAAGGTCTCGAGGTGGTTGTTCATTAATATTAATCTAATTCTAAGGTCCTGCTGCAATACTCTTTCTCTTTGTATGTTACACACTTATAACTAGAAAAGCAAATTAAACATAAAAGGGCAATTTTCAAGTTGAAAAGAACAAGATTGGGCTTCTGAGGAGAGAAGGAAACTAAAATAATTTGGAATGGAAAAGAAAAATTGACGTGATTGCATCATCATCTTGCTAATGAATTAAAATAATTCAAGCCTAATTTTTGTTCATTGTCTTATTTATGTTATTAGCTAGAATGTTTTTTATAACATTGCTACTAATTGAGATTTTGTAGAGTGTATTTAAGCAGATGTTTGATGTACTGTGTGTGAGTCAAGGATTTCTATTCAATAGTTTGAAATAGAATTGTCTTTCTATCTCATCCAACGAGTTGTATGAATATGGGGGCACAAGTAAATTTGTCACAATAGAAAAAAAAAAAAAAGGCAGCCCTGCAAGAAGCTGATTTCACGGCTCGAACCTATAATTTTTTGCGATAGCTTTACCGTTACTCCAAATTTGAGAATTTACAAATGCAATTATATGCAACAATTTAAGTCTTTGAAACTCAGAGATGACAAAAGATGAACAACTCTCCAACCTATGATTGCGCTCGAGACAATGCATTGGCCGGAAGAGGTAAGAAGGATTCAAAACTGGAAAGATTAGATGGATTTTTCTGGATTGTAGGTTGATAATATTATAACAGAGATCACAACAGTATCATTTCTTCTTTTTTCTTTCCCAACGTTTGAATTTTGTTCCAACCAGGCGAGGAAACCAATTATGTCCACACCTTTTGATCTTTTGTACGAACGAACGACCTATCTTCTTTGATTCGGAGTTTTCAACAAAGAGGGTCCATTCCTGGTTTTCAAATTCAAACTATGCGCGTGTGTTTCCACATAAATTTGAAAATTAAACTTATTACCTTAATTATTTTATTATTTGCTAATTAAATTATTAGTTAATTAAAATTTATTGTTTATTTAAATATCCAATTTAATCATTTTTATTGATTATTTAAATAATAATTGTTAGATAGTTATTAGTTCAAATAAATTTTGGATAATATAAAAAAATTGAATCACCAATCAAATTATTTTACTTGGTGGACAAAAAAATTTCAAACTCCTTTAAATAACCACTTGTTTTAATTTTATTGGTTTGTTATGACACATCAACTGTTGACGTTGGTTTTATTATATAATTATTCTTAAATAGGTTGTCTCTTTTCAGTTGTTGAGACAAAAAAATAAAATTCCAAAACCATCACAAATCAAATACGTGATATCTCGTTTAAACTCGTCCAACAATCGTTTACTATGCTCTTCTTTAACATTTGGATCGTCAAGGTGTTCTACATAAGGATTAGAGATCACGTCCATCTAACTCTCATTTCATGTTTATGATACAAAAGACAAAAATCAAACTCAAAAGTCTTTATAAATTAAAATCATTAAGCTTCTCCAATCAAGATAAGTCATCAATCCCTAAATTGTTTTCATCAAAGTTGCTCCTACAACGATTTAATGTCAAGTTTTTATACTTGGATTGTCTTTCACGGTTGTCCAATAATAATTCAAGATCAAGAGGCTATGACACTTGGGTTGGGTCATTGTCTTCTATTATTGTTCGACCCTCACTTTATGTTTGGACAAATAGAAAAATAAGATGATCTCCTTGTAGAAAGAAACAAATAAAAATTAGCAACTATTCGTGGATTAGTACATATTCTATTTTCCATTTGCAAAAATAGTACTTATTTTTCATAATTAGTGAAATAGCACTTTAAACATAATAAGACTTATAGACTTTTAAAAATTTCAAGACTACCCTTTTTGTTAAAAAAATATTAATTTATTTTAATTAATTAACCAAAAATTAAAAAGTCATTATAAATCAATATATGTCAAATTTGTCAATACAATTTGAAATTCTTTTAAACTTCACTAGGTGCTTGGAAAAATGACCGCCGCCACAGTTGGGTGATTTTTGGTTACATTTGTCAAAAAAATTAAATCAGTATTTGTCAATATATCTCAATACCAATCAATATAAGATCAATATACATCAATATCTGTCAATATAATTTTGAATTCCTCCAAATTCATGTGGTCGGAAAATGGCTACCGCCACAGTTGGGCGATTTCCGGCGACCTTCGCTAAAAAATTAAATCAATATTTCTCAATATAACTGAATATGATTCAGTAACAGATAATATCAATCAATATAACTCAGTATAAGTCAATATGAAATTAATATAAGTAAATATTCTAATCAATATCAATCAATATGATATCAATACAACTTAATATAAGTCAATTTAAAAATCAATATAACTCAATATAAATTATCATAATTCAATATAAATCAATATATGTCGAAAATACCAATCAATACAAATCAATATTACTCAATATAAATCCATAAAAAAGTAAAAAAAAAATATGAGGGACTAAAATTGAAAAATGCCAGGTCACCGCCACCACCTCTACTACATAAACCTTAGCAGCCACCGCCAGTCATCAGAAAATTTTAATAGTGATAAAACCTAACAAATCATATGTCATCAAACAGCTCTTAATTCATAGATTCTAAAGATGGTCTTACTTTTTTGTGACTCCGCCATATGCAGTCGAAAAATGCCAAAAATAATCGAATTTTACGAAAAATGGCCACTGAAAAATGATGACATCACCAACCGAACCATACCATATTTGAAAGAGCTCAAGAAATCGAGTCGTTTGATACCAAAATCATTGTCATATGGTCATCAAAGGCCGGCCAAAAAAGGTGACCAAAAATACAGATTTTGCAATTTCCAATGACGAGACTTTGACCTACGCATGCGGTGGCTACTGGCAACTGATGGCGGCGATCTTGATGGCTCTAGACTCGCCAATACGTCAGCTTTACACCTTGGGGCACGTACCAGAGGTGGTGGACGGTGGCGGCAACTAAAAGTGGCTGCCTAAGGTGGGGCTGCAGCGATTGCAAATTCTGCAGTTTCCATTTTTTATTTTTTTTTTAAATTTTATTTTTTAAAATAATAATAATAAAAAAAAATTTTAAACAAAAAAAATTAAAGCACATCAGTTAAAGCACTTGAAATATGCTATATTTTTAAATAACAGAGTACTATTTTTTTAGTTTGAAAGTGTGCTAGAATTTATAATTTCCCTAAAAATTTCATCTCCTCTCTGCAAAAAGCTCAAGTTCCTCCCAGCGGCTGCTGCTTATTTTGGTTAATTTTACGTCTACTGAATTTCAATTGAATTGTAAATTGAGATAGAAGTAAGAAAGATAGGAATTCTTGTTAGGTGTAAACTTGCCTTGGGCTGATAATTAAAACAGAATAAATGAAACAGAACAACACAGTTTGGTTTTTGTCTGACACGCACCCAACCTAAAACATCTAAACCTAACCAGTGTGAAACAAATTAAACACCTACTTGAGAAGAGAAACACAATCTCAATTTTCAACAAACTGAAGCAGACTCCTAAATCAAGCTACTAACATCTTGTCAATTAGAATATGGTATAAGAAACTACTTTCCACATTTGCTACTACTAAATAACCTAAAAGAATTGTCACACATGTACAGCTAGATTTACTATTCATTCCCCCTTCCACCAGATAAAACAACGAGGAGAAAAGAACACTCCCCCTACGAAGAATAAGAGTGCGTGCAAAATTACACTCAGCTTCATTATGCCAATCATTTTAAAATACAACTTGGGACACAAGTAAAAAGAGATTAACCAACAAAACCAAACAGGCCTTTCCTTTCGATGCATGCTGGTTCGTCAAGGAGCAAAAGTACTTCCAAAGCTAGTTTCAACTTGCTCCTTCCTCCAACAATTCTTAGCATGAGATTCAAAAATTGGATCATGCTGATATCGGTTCGTATGGATATGACAGCCACGGGTGCTTAAGGGCCTCTGCTGCAGATGGACGCTTCTTCGGATTTATTTCAAGCAAATAATCAACAAAGTCAATGAAGCCTTGATCCCCCATTGGCAATCGATGCCTCAACGATGTCTTTTTGGGTATCAGGTACTCCAGTCTGTTGGATTCCTGAAGAATGCATGTCATGTACAACATATATCAGTCATTATCAAACAAGAATGTTGCTTAGCATGAACAGTTAAGATATTGGATAAGAAAAGATGGCGTAGCAATCAAGAAAGATTGTAAATACGAGCACGTTTAACTACTGGACTTGGTCTGGTCACAATACATAACAAAGCCTCAAAAGAGCACCTTCCTGATGGCAAATGTCCTTACATTCATTTATAACAACTCTTGTATAGAAGAAAAAAATATGGAAATCAAGCCGTATAAAAGGACTCAACTCATGGTAGTAGACCAAAGATCTCCTGGTCATTACCTAGGTATAACATTGAACTATACTTAACTTCATCGTTTTCTAATGCAGTCCAAGGGGTATAACAATCATTTAAATGATATATCAAATATGGTGAAGAGAGAATTCAAAAAAATATAAATGAGAAGTGTAGAACAAGAAGTTGAATTTTTTAAGCTTCTCCGTACTCCCAAGATAAAACATATAATTATCGAAGTCAACAACCCCCTAGTTACATTGTTTCTTTCAAGTGTGAAGAAGAAATAAACAGTCCTCCGTTTATATGGGCTTAATAAAAGAAACCAATTAGGAAGTAAATACAAACTTGCTGATTAGTCTATCTCAGTTAGATTTTGGGCTTAGGACTTCCAAAAGGAAGTAACACAACCAAATAAGGACTAGTGGAGAGATTCAAATGCACAACCCATCTTTGGAAACCTAATCCTACATTTTTCCACCTTACTAGCAGGAAAACCTTCTAGGTTACCCCTGCGAAGGTCCAGTAATTAACTGAAAAAAAACATTTACAGATATCAAAATTTTAAAAATCATTTTGCAGAATCAAAACTTTAAGAAATTTGCTAGTACGAGTGTAGTATCAAAAGTAAATAAAAACTGAACAATTGATATGCATATGAATATCATGTAGGGTCAAATATAATAATTATGTACTGGATACCTAATAAATTATAAATTGATATATTAAATTATTACAAACAGAATCATAAAAATCCATTTGAAGCAAAACTTTTGTACTCCTGTTTGTGCATACAATATTTTAAAAGCAAGAAATAACTTACCCTCAGAGCAACTTTGTTCAATTCAGTTACTAATATAATTAGCTTGAGCCTAATGTAATCATTTACAACTACATTATGGTTGATATATACTTTATATCCCTAAAAACAATCTCTTTTTAACTGGAAGTTTAGTGTTTTATCTTCTAAAATATTAACTGGTGATTTAACATTGTCCCTTGTGGAATTCAATTTGGGTCATGAATAGAGATCATCAGGAAGCATTAGTTATTTATTAGAAACTAGCAATCCCTTTCCGACCATTATTGTTCATAACTATTTACTCTACCTTTTTCTCTACTATCAGCTATCAATTTTTTGCCCCTAATCCTGCCAAAGACTCAACAACAGAACATTGCCTTGATAACTGAATTCAAATGATAGACAGTTTATATGGCATCAAAATATTTTATTCAACTTGATAATAAAATCCATTATTCTTTATCAATTTTACTAGACTAGATAAAATTTAAAATAGCTGAAATTGTCTAGTAATTTGGTCCAACTAAAATAAAACTAGAGCAATTTACAACAAAAATTCTCCACAATTTTTGACCCAATACTTTCCATAGCTATCAACGCACATTGCCGGGTTTTATAAATGTGTCATATTCATATATAATAGAAAACAGAACAAATTATTAATAATAATTTTATGTAACTTAAACCTGTGGAAAAGGATTGCTCAGTGAATGAATATAGTTGGAACTTAATTCTCTAATTAAAACTATTTATGCCTACAGGTATTTGACATTGTCAGTTTTCTCCAACTCTTACGATAGGTTAATGAAGATAGTTGCAATTTGAATTACACACACACACATAAATTCAACTTACAGCACACAAAAAATAATTGCAACATTGTAACTCATACTTGGAGTGCTTTAAACCAATGGAAGCACATTTTGCCAACAGCAGCATAACAGATGATTTGTTAATTTTGCAAAGATGGACAAAAATGGAAGAATTGAAATTCAGAATTAAAAAAATTATAATTATACAACATTTACCTGATTCCTCTCATAAAGCATGTGATTCTTGGTAAAATACTTGTAGGTATCTCGTCCTTTTGCTAGCATAACTTGATCAATAGGGCCTATAATTCCAATAACCCGTGCTAGTAACGTTGCCGGTGAATCATTTTGAAAGAGTACCTAAATGTATGCGGAATAAGCCAATTAGCATTCGAGATTTCCCACAACCACCCCCCCCCCCCCCTCTCCCTCTTTTTTTGAGGGAAGATTGGTTAACCTAACAATAAGTACTGTGCTTCACATACTTCCAAACAGGGAAATGATGTAAAATTCTCTCAATAATCTAGGTATCATCAATAATAATTCACAATGATTGTCAATATCAATCACAAAGAAAAATGTCATCGGACAAGGGAAACTCCAAAAATCAAGTCAGAATACTTCTACATTAAAAAAGTACAAGAACATGAAGGAATTTTTTTTTTAATTAAAAAGAAACATAAAATGACAAAACAAAAAGCATTACAAGTGGATAGAGCACATTAATAGAGCGCACACACATAATCTCACATCTTGCCATGGCCACCCTTTCCCTCCTCTCGGGGAAAAATAACTAAGGTATGCTAACAATTAAAATGTCCAATGACTAACACTTACATTGCCTGTGCAAAGTTCAGCCAAGATGCAGCCAAGAGACCAAATATCTATCTTCTTATCATACGGAAGCCCCAAGATAACCTCTGGGGCACGGTAGGATCTAGATTGAACATAGGAGCATAGATGATCTGTCTCAAAACAACTACTCCCAAGATCAATGACTTTGACCTCACATCTACTATAGCTTTTCACCAATATATTCTCAGGCTTCAAATCACAATGTATAAGGCCAAGCCCATGCAAAAATTTAAGTGCCTCCAAACATTGAATGGTTATTGACTGCACAGAAAAATTAAAAAGATTAAAAAAGCAATGTCAAAAAGAGGAGCATTTTAAGGAAGAAAATGGCACACCACAAACCTGCAATCTGGGCATTGTAAAATAAACCTCTCCACCTGATTCTCTATTGAACTTATGGAACTCATATAAATTTGCCTTGAGAAGTTCACATACAATTAACAAATGCTCCTGCAAATCATGGTAATTTTGGAAAATGGAAACAACCATTAGTCATAATAGAATCACATGAGCACGTGATAAGCTTAAATGGCATATTGCACCTGAATACCTATGCCATATTGCAGGTAACTATGGTCAAAGTTAGCAAATAGTATAACACCATATATTATATATTGAAGAATTCCTTAACTAAACCATCCCAACAAAAAAGTTCATCATCAAAAGACGGCAGGTTTGAACTATAATGAGATGGCTGATCTTTAAATACAACATTTTAGTTACCAGTTAGACATTTAACATTAATTAAAAAAGGATAGAAATTCACTTCCCATAAGATTGTACATACTCAAGTGATTTAGAATAGTTTCAAGGATGTGTTAATATCCACAGTATGTGCCAAAATTTAGAAGTGGCAATGCATTTCTCACTGAACATAAGCCATAATATTGCAGTACCTCTTCATCCTTCCCCATATTATTTGTACCCTATACATTGGAGATGGGAAATTCTTCTAATAGTTATTCAAGTTAATCATTGTTTTCTTAGGCGACAGAAATGGGTGCCTTTGAAAGGCTTATACAGGTACCCATATGTAAAAGGTAGATGTTTAGCAAATAATAATATTTAAAAATGAGTTGAAAATGAAAAAATAATCTCAAAATTATCCAAAAGAACAAATTAACATGGCATCAAAAAGAAATCAAACTCTCTAGACATACTGAGTTACCATATGGCAGTGGCACAATGACTTAATATATTAATTTCATAAGAGCCAATAAGATTTATCTTGAAATAATAAAAACCCAAAAAATTATCAGAAAGCAGAGTAATTTTGTAATATTGACAGCTGACCTAGAACAAGCCACCAGCATAGTAAACAGATAGGAAAATAGAATTTAAAAGACAGCATGCATCCACTTACACGATAATAGAAGTAATCATACAATCTGAGAATGTGGTACTTGTCAGCAGGGTCATGCTTGTTTACATACTTCAGAAGTTTTATCTCATCAAGACTCTGATCAAAGAAATCCTTGTTATTTTTTATGATTTTAACACAGACATCCATGCCTGTATGCAGGTCATGTGCTTGTATAGCCTTACTGAAAGCAGCAGATCCAAGATACTCGGTAACATGATAACGTCCGGCTATTACAGAATTCAAAACAACGTGGAAGTTCTTGTCCTCTTCAAAGCCAGTTCTGAGCAACAGAAGGAAGATTTCAGATGATGAAGTAGTAGATAATCAAGGCACAGATGATACAATCAATGAAATAAAGAGACTGAAAAGATAAGCGAGTTATTGTTATGAAAAAACAAAAATGACCGATAATTGTTTGGAACAAAACTATATTAACCTCCACTATTAGAAATAAGGTTCTTTTTTATTTTCACTGCTTGATGTACCCAAAACTATATTGGAGAGAAGAACCCATTAATAACTTCTATTCTTTCTTAATATCTCAACAAGTAGAAAACCAAAATAAAAATAATAATAATTTTAATAAAGTTGTTCTGCAATCTTTATTTAATTTATGTAGCATATCTGACAAAAATCCGGTTCAAGTTAAAATAGAATAAAGTGCATGCCACAGTTTCAGCAAAACAACTTCATAAAGTACACTGATTTTCAGCCAGTCAACTTCACAAAGCAAGCAGTCACCTTCCACAAGCTGATTTCAAAAGGTAAACCAAGAAGAAAGCAGGCTAACAGCACAAAACCATCCAAACCAATCATCAATTAGGATAATACCATATAATCAATATGTCCAGCTAATAGGACAAGCCTTTAATTACATCACGATGTAAATATCAGACATAGAACCTGCAACTGTGGCTCACCGCCGAATGTTCTGATCACAGAAATTATGGAATCAAAATACCACAAAAAAAAAAAAAAAACTCTTTCTAGTCCAAGAATCTAGAGACTCCACATTAAATAACTCCAATAGCAAGGGTAGAGGCATCAAAATTATAGTTCAACTAGAGTATATACAAATTAGATTTATATATACAATTAGCAAGCAAAAGAGAGTCAAGCAAGACTAGGAGCAACATTGCACTAAATTTCCAATTGAGGTTATCAACCATACTAGTTCCCTGTTCCCCTACTTTATAATTGCATACAAATGTTGGAGGCAAAACACAAATTATCTGATACAAACTTCATAGTGATCCAGGATCCAAGACCAGCCATGAAGTGAAAAGCAAATCATTAAAAAGGAAAAGATCTCCAAATGAACAAAAGACTTATAAACTTTTTTCTCTCTTCATATTTGTTTGGATCTTTTGCTCAATTCAGTTAACATTGTTAACCTTTCCTCCTCCAACTTTCCATGGAAGTTTTGCCATCTTTTCAATTTTCTGTAAAATCTTATCTTTCAACTGATCAGCCACTAAAGCTTATCAGAATCACAAAAATGAACTGCAGAGGATTTTCAATTCAACCTTCTTTTGCATGGTTCTGCTATCAAATATTAGAAGAAAAAAAAACACAGATAGAAATTTTACCTCCAAAAAAAGGGGGAAATAAGAAAGAGAAAGAGCAGACCATCTTACGATTTATGATCGCAGACTCTGTAACCAAGTTACAAGCCATGAATTTAATCTCCATTTTAATAAAGATATCTTTTAAAGGATATTAAATATAAGCATTAAAACTGCACAATGTAATTGCACACAAACTGCAATGTATATCTGCTCAGACCTTTGGTGAATAGAGTTCAACTACATCAGAAGAATGATTACTTACTTGAAGATTAAGTTGAAACAAGAACTAATGCAAGTTCAGATTCTCCAAGATATTGTTAGAATGTGTACTTAAAATTCATTCTCTAACGACCTGTTTTAGGTTCTTGTTTCACGATTGTCAAAGGAACATTTATAAATAACATATTATTTTTGTCATTTGGTATCTTAAAAGGAAAAACAGATTGGCATTTACTACTTATTTTGGGGAATTTGTAATTTTCCTATATGCTCCTCTTATGAGGAAGGAAAACAAAAAACAAACTGGAAACCAGGCTGAAACTAGCAAGTATCAATTGTAAACGGAGAAATGGCTTAGCAATTGTTCAAAGATAAGCCAGTATGCTCCACTACAGTTTACAGGGAACAGATTAAAGAAAGGAATAAAAGTTGTAGCTTAAACCACAACATCTCATTAAAACTAACATCAACACAAACAAAAGCAAGTTAAGCCAGAGAATTGACCAGCAAGTAACTATCACATTTAGTATTTTAATTCACGAAAATTTGTCAGAGGACGTGCCTGTTTTTCCTGTGAACAATCTTGAGGTTGAAAGTTTCAAATTCCTCCTCCTGGGCCTTAATTTGCCTTACTTGCTCTTGAACAGCAGCTACCTCTTCATCCTCGATTGCAGCCCCAGGATCCTCTTCCCTTGCACAGGCGGTTTTCCCATCCTCTTCTTTGATTGCATGCTCTTGCTCAGCACAACCATAATTTGAGAGCGTGGAGGGAGAAGAGGCAGCAGATCTAACAGCATTGACATTATTATCATCCCTAGAACTTTTAACAGTTGAAGAATCACTGCTTTTTTGCCTCCATGTAGCAAGCATATCATCTGTCCCCACCGGAGCATTCAGATGATCATCAGGTTCAGCACTAATAAGTGCTTTACTGTTGTTTGACCATAAAGATTTACTAGATCCTGCCTGCCCCAATTGCCCATCCCTCAATGGTGGAGGAAATGAAAATCCTCCATCTCTATGATCTTTTACCTCTGAAGACAGAACTTTTTCATTCCCAGATCCATATATATTGGAATCCTGTTTATTGGTTCTCCTTTTATCCTTGTTTTGTCTATCAACATACTTCTTGTCTGATTCAGGGTGTGAGGATTTTGATCCACCAACGCCAACATCATGCTCATGAAAATACTCTATGTCCCCTTCACTACTGCCTCCAACCAAACTTTCACGCACTTCACTGCCAAAATCAGCTGCATCGCTATTGATCCCCACACCAATTGATCTAACTGAACCATGCTGATCATCATCCATACAGATGTCATCTAGTCGAGGTCTTCCAGATTCATTCTTCCCATCTCGTAGCATGGCGAGCTCATTTGTCTGGGTAACAAATCCCTGCCAGACAGATTCTGCTCGCATCAGATTTAGTTCTTCTTCATCCATCAATTGTCCATCATACTGAGCTATTAAATCATTTTCATCTGTCCTCCTATACATTTCTGTCACTGATAACCCTATAGGATCATCTGAAGCTGTAACTGGCTCCACAGTTTTTCCTTGAAAATATTGCTCACCAGAGAAGTAAGAATCCTCCTCAGCAAAAGATTGATCATCATCCTCATCTTTAGTTGGACCCCTTTCCTGGGGATCTGGAACACTACCATGCGCTGTTCCCTTCTCATTGTCGCTTGGGTAATCAATTTCATGAGCAAGAAACCATGCCTCGTCCTCAATTGGTTGTCTCATGTATCCAACATCATCATCATCCTCATACTCATCAGAATCCCAATATTCATTTGGATAATCAATGGATTCACTTAATCCATCACCAATGGTAGCAAAACCCGAAACCAGATCTGATGTGTCCTCAGCTATGCCTTGACTCACGGATAGCCAGCTACCTCCAGCAATCCTTTTGCCACCTACCAAATCAATTTAAGGATAAAATCGTCAGGAAGCATTCAGAAAGAAGAAAGGACTAAATAGCAAACGACAATTAAAAAAGAGAGAAATTGAAAGCAAAGAACCTGAAAAAATTAAGGAAACATGAAACTCTAGAGAGAGCAAGTCTAAAGAGGAAAAATTTGAATAGTGAGATTATGGAGTATGTTGCATCCAATGAAATTGAATAGATGCTTAGTCAGTGTTATAGCAATATTTTTGAATTTTTCCAAATTTATTGACATTATAAGAAGTTGAAGCTTTTTGGTTTCGCATGATTTATTGCTTCATCCAATTTCCAAGACAAAACTTTACCCAATAATTATACAAACACAAACTTTCTACAAAAATACCCTTGAACTTTTCCAAGGGTCCATAAACTCTTGTTAGCCAATGCCCTTAAGCTCAATTTCAAACACTTTACGAGCTTAACTACCTCCAAAACATAGAAACAGTAAATTAAAATAAGCAATCTTGTTAGATCCATCCACAACTAATCATTGACATTTACCTCAACAAGGATTACTGCCGAACAAAAGAACAAAGCATTAAACTTCTGGAAAGACCTTAGCTTTAAATTAAGCATAGCTAAGAAAACAGAGTTGCATCAAGATAAAGTAAGATATTTCACAACACTAAAAATTTCCAAATTCCAAGGGAATAATTTCACCTATAATCTACATAAATGGCAAAAGGATCCCAAAGGATATTAGGCAATAAAGCAAGATCAGTCATCTCACTCTTTTTCAGGCTTCCATAACAAACTCCAAGTTCTTAACTTTTCACAAGAGAGAAATGATACATGTGCACATCTTTCCAAAAGCAAAAATGGAAAGCATGTACAGCTCAAACTTAATAAACAGCATCCCACCACATAATATATCAATGATTATGCTTAGCTCTAGATCAGTTATTTCTATGGCCCTGGCAAAACTCTTAGACATCACGATGCCAGAAGCAAAATCAATTAAACTTTATAAACTATATGCAAGTAACCAAATAACACTCAAAAACTGTAAGTCCAACTAACCAAAAAAACTCACTAGTGTCTGGATCAATCCAACATTGTGGCAAAATACAGAATCTAGAGATCTCTTAAACCACCTTTTATTATTTTTTAAATAAAACCTCCCAATCCCCTGAATAATAAGAAAGCAAGGAAAGATATTACACTTGAACTGTATCATCAACGGAATGTACACTGATTCTTGCTTTTAGGCCTATCAACTCTTATATTACACATCCCCAACCTATCAGAAATTGCCAAGACTAGCTGCAATATGTGAATGCAGGATTGCCACGCTTAAAATGGAAGCAGCAGCAACAATATTATTAAATGCCCCAATCTCATTTCAAAAATCAAGCTCCTCCACATCCCAAACAACCAAACTTACAGTAAGCAATAAAGGAGATATGGATCAGCCTACCTGATTCTTAAGGCAGCAAACTGTGTTTTGGATTTGAACAATGAAAATGCAGCTAAAAATAAAAGATCTTAGTCCAACTCCACCTCATAGATTGAACAGCTAAATGGAAAAGCCAGATCCTATTTTAAAGCATCACATTAGGTTAAAAACTTGGATATAACTGAATGATGGAACTCCTTTTAGCCAAAAATTAAACAAGAAATCCTGTGTTCATTTGATATTATTCTCAAAGTGCAACTTTAAAAGCAATCCTCTCCATGGCCCTTACACATTCCACTAGGATCATCAACAAAAGTCAGTAACTACTAAAATAGCATTTAAAATTGATCTTCCACTACAAACACAAGAACAACATGAGTATCTCTAGAATAAATAAAATAGAAATGATCTTTATATAATGCAAATCCTCATCACCAAATGCAAATATCTGATTTACATTAGCAAAGTTATATTGATCTCTGTCTCTACAAACAACACAATTGAAAAATAATACTATCATTACATATTATTGAAAGAAAAGTTAAACAGATTATTGAAAGAAAAAGTTAACAGAATTCTTTCTTCTCCAGCATACAAGATAGGACAATGTTGGAGGAATGTAAGACATCTACAAACTCTAATAAGAGTTTAATGTATTACGTAATCCATGAAGGTCAGATTATATATCTAGATTTCGATTTCAAGAAAGATACAACCACAAAACCTATGAAATGCCTCAGGTCTTGACCTCAAAAACAAACTCTCCAAATCCTGGACTACTGTTAAAATGAGCTATCATCTTAACCTAAAATGAATCAAAACCTTAACAAGCTAGATTGAAAGCTTATGATAAAATAATTTTGATCATGACGGATGACAATTTCTTCTTTTCCCTTTTCTACTTCCAAATTGTAGTCTGCACTTCACAACTATAATCATTCCCAAATAAAAAATCCAAGCTTATTAAATATTTCAGCCAGTAGATGAGAAAACAATTGGACCAAATGCATTATCATCATTTCCAATCAGAAAACAAAAATATGAGCTTAGCCATGACACAACAAATATTCATCATAAAAGCTGACCTGAAGAATTGATTTCTTGTCCAATAGGAACATCCAGATAAGACCCAATAAGAAAAGCATTATCAGCACTACAATGCTTCACACCTGACTCATCATGCTCAAATTTTTCCTGCCAATTGATGGTCAATGGTTTATCCTCTGACTTGAGTTTAACAGGGGGAAGCCTAGGAAATTCTTCTTTCGGATTATCAGGTGCAAGAGAAAAACTCAAGCTACTTAAGCTCCTCTGCTCTGCACTTCCCTGAGTCTTTCCAAAGTACAAAGCCCTGCCAACCTCATCCACCTGCTCTTTGATGGAAACCCTAACATCAACTGCATCAGTTTTTTTCTTCCCTTCTTTTTTGTCCAAAGCAGTATTAGTATCATAACTGGTTGATACATCAACCTTGGGAAATGGAAAAACAGTCTTGATAGAACAATCTTTCCATGTATCAGTGGAACCAGCAGGCTCCTCACTTCTAGACCATGAGTTATCTGTCGGGTAAGCAACAGCACCCTTACGTTGCTGGTCAACTTCCTTTGGTTCACTGACTGGAATTCTATCATACTTGGATTCTTCTTTAGCGTTGCTGGAACTCGTGCTTCCAGGCCACAAACTTCTCTGTTCACCAGAGAAGTTAACCTCTATTCCAGAATTTATAATTGATTTAGGGTAGTTATCACTAGTGCCACCATCATTTTGATAGAGATTCGAAGAATGACCATTGTGAGCATTGAAGTTCCATGAACAGAGATCAAGAACGGTATCCTCAGAATCAATTGTAGCAGCTGCTACATTAGGCTTATCACTCCAGTCAGCAACCAAGCCAGAATTTCTCCATTTGTTCTCAGACCCATTTCTGCCTGTTCCACACTCTATCTCTTTAACAATTAGTTCATTAGAAACTTCATAGCTAGTGCGAGAACTGACTCCCTGATAATCATTTCCTGGTTTGCTATTCCCTTCTTCTAAACCCAATACAAATTCCTTGTTTTCAAGGGTAAGTTTTTTTAGGAATCCATTCAAATCAGGGCGGTTAGTTAGCTCACTGCGTAATGCTGCTTCTGCTCTAGTGAAGCGGTTTCTCCGTAGGAAGTCCAGAATAATATCAACAGAACTTGTATCCGCCATAATCAACTAAGGTAAGTATACCCAGCAGATACTAAGAAGAAGCAACAGAGCCTGCACACAGAAGAAAAATAAATGAGGGTAAAGTTCAGCCAAGAAAAAGACAGGCCTAAAGTGGGAAAACCTTAATTGATAGAAAGCAGCCTTTCTTTTTCTTCCCCCTTTTTAGATAATTGTGGAAAGGATTCAATTCAATTCAACTCATAAGCTCCTTCAGAGGATATGAAGTACATTGGATCTTTTTTCTAGCTAAGTTATGCTTCTGCCATTGGCTGCCTAATTTAATTCTTAAAGTCATGAAAAATGGCAACTATGAGAATTTGAACAGTAATAACCTTGAGTTCTCCAGCATTTAAAAAACAAATTATCATGGCATCCATTATTGTTTTCCAAATGAGTAATGATGGAACAAACCCCAAACGAAAATACCAAGTTCAAACCTTTATCTTCATAAAACAAACTTCGGTTGTGATGACAAAAATAAACTACCGACCAGATTAAAATTTCAACATTTTACCATCACCCAAAAAAGAAAAAACCCTAATAGACAGTTCCAAACACGAATCAAATAAAAAAAAGCGTGAAGATCCAAAGCTAAATGACAAAACCCTAAAACTCTTAAAACTCATTAAACATAAATACACACATGAATCGCAAATACAAAATAGAAATGCGTGCATTAAAAATACTTACAGATCGAAAATGGCGCAAAATTGAAGCGATGGTACGAGGGGCAAAGGAAAAGAGCTTTTAGAAGAGAGAGTGTAGATTCCACAGCCATTTCAAAATAAACAACATTATTCACGTTAAACTACCAACAAAATACTGCGATTTTTCCATTTGAGTAAAAAAATTAATTAATTAAGATCAATTTTGGCCTGCAATTTTTCTCAGGCACGGCATAGTGTTCGGGAACTCGAAGTTATGTAATAATAAAAACTGAGGTTTGATATAGTGTCTTGCATGTGCCGTCTTGTCTTTGCCTCGTGATTCGTGTCCACAACTTTTTAGTAACATCTTGCGGCATACAGTGTTTCACAGTTTCGGGTCCACAATGTTATTTTTTTCAAAAAAAAATTACCAAATTATATCTATGATTTATAAAAAGTAATATATTTTTCAAATATTTACAAAAACCTCTTTGAATTTTATCATATATATATTTTTTTTTTCTTTTATTTTTCAACGGACAAAAATATCCTTATATTTTAATTCTGTTGGATAAAAATACTACAATATAATTTTTACGGACCCCTTTTAAAAAAAATTAAAGAATTAAGAGACCAGTTTTAGAATTTTCATCTTCTCTCATTCCTTATACAGCCACTACCACAAACATAAAAATCTCCACCACCTCCTTTGTCACCACCACCACAACACCTCTACCTAACCAGAGATTCAACAACCTCGCCAAATTCTCATCATAAACCTCATTTTGAGCAACCAAAATAGCCACCTCAATAGCCTCAATGTTCTTCCCTAGCTTCGATTTCCACTGTTTTATAATTTTAGTTACTAAAACATCATTGTCGCCTACACTTTCCTTTTCAGATTTCCAATTTTGCTTGCTTATTCTATAACATTTGTAACTGTTGAATCTTCGATTCTTGAACTTGTTGAAGTCTACCTCTGGCTGATCTTAAGAGAGTTTAAAGGTGGTTGCTTCAGTTGTTGTTGTTGTGGTTTTTTAATGGATTTAGCACTAATTTTGGATTTGCAAGAGGAGAGTAGTGTAGGTGGCAGATGAGCTGGAAGCTTCGACGATGGAAGAGACGATAGGGGATGCGGCAACTATGGTGGTGGCGGTGATGGTGTTGGATTTCTAAGAGGAGTCATGGAAATGTGGGAGCAGTCGGAGTCTGAATCGGATTCCATTGAGAATGAACTGAAGTTTCAAGTTATGTGGAGGTGGTTGTGATGGTGGTGGTGATGATGAAGGAGGCGAAGATTTTGAAGTTTATGGCAGTGGTTGTATCAGGAAGGAGAGAAGATGACTAGTCCCTTAATTCTTTAATTTTTTCCAAAATGGCCCATAATTTTGATCATTCTACCGTTATTTTAACAGAAAAATAGACAAAATGGTATTTTTGTCCAACAGAATTCAAATACAAAGATATTTTTGTCTGTTAAAAAAAAGACAAGGAGAAAATAATAGATATGAATAAAATCCAGTGAGGTTTTTGTAAATTTCTCTAAAAATTATGCTAATATGTCTGTACTTTGATTTCGATAGACACTCGTCCTTCTATTAATTAATATCTCAATTTTCGTTAGTTTTAAGTGAAAATTACAATTTTATCTGTATATTTTCATTTAATCTATATTTTTGTCCTTATATTTTTTAAAATAGACCTTTTTATCCTCACAATTTATTTACACTTGACATTTTTATTTTTATATTGACTTTTAACCAATTTTCTATTAAAAGTGTTAGGAAATGATAGTCTACCATATGTTTTGCGCTTAGTAGAAACTTTAGTGGAAACTTTATTGTGAACTAAATCAAAATTTTACAAGTTTAATATAAATAAAATCTATTTCTTCTCTCCTTCCTCACGCCTCTACTTCTTCCGTTCTAGTAAACCCAAATCAAAATCAGAAAACCATGGAAGTTAAAATGGACGCTAAGATCATTTAATTAGCAAAGCAAATATATCTAGTTCTCTCAATTGAAAATCTGGATTTAATGTGAACATACCAACAGTGACGCATAAATTGTTTTTTTCTTTGACTGTATTGGATAATAGAGAGAGAGAGGAGTCTTTTGTTTAGAAATCATGTATTATTATAATCTTATTTACTATAGTTCTGCACTCATTTCTTTGAAAAAAAACTAAAATTTTGTTTGGTAATAAATTGCAAGGAAGAAAGGATGATAAGATTTAGATAATAAGATAGAGATTCGAGTTTTGACGAGTTGAGTGTTTCTATGATCAAACATTATGAATCCAAAGGAAAAATTGTTAAGGTATTAGTATTTGTCTTTGCTTTTACTTGTTTCTTTGGAATTGATCTTATTTTGATGCTTTTTTGGTCTTTGTTATCAGATAGATGCAGGCAAGGATGCTTAGGAGGTTTTTTAGTGTGTGAAAGCCCATCTCATCCCAAACCTTTTAATTAATAATTGTGCTAATCCTATGTAGAATCAAATTTTGTGATTTTGATATGGGTTTACCATAACGAAAAAAAGAAAAGGAGAACAAAAGAAAGAGAGGCATGAGGAAGGATAAGAGAAATATATATTTTTTTTAGGAAAATTTACAATTTTCTCTCTATGTTTTACCTATTTTAACATTTTCCTCGCTGTCTTTTTTTTTTGACAAAAAACTCCCCACTTTATATTTCTGTCGATATTTTCCTCCTTTTGTCTATTTTTCTGTTAAAATAATGGTTGAAAGACCAAAATGTAATTTTTACGGACTCTTTTGAAAAAACTGAATAATTAAGGGATTGGTTTTGAAATTAATTAATTAATTATTTATTTTATTATTTTCAATAAATAATTCTTCATCTTCTTCGTTTACCCAGCCACCTCCACCTCCACCTCCATAAACTCCGCCACCACCATCCCCACCACCTCTAGACAGAGGAGCAAAATCCAAACCAAAATACAAATTGAATGTCGACACTAAATTGATGAATTAAAAATTTAGCAAGCTCGACGGAATCATTGCAATCCAGGGAAGGAATCTCGTCGAAAACCGTTAAAGACTAACAAAAACTTAATCCAGTTTCAGGCTTTTGAACCCTAATATCTTGTCTCTGCTTTTTGTGAAAATCACTTTGATATATTAAACATAACTTGATCAGTTAGAAACACTTGCAGTGAATGAATGGGGTAATGAATAATTATTCAAGACAGTAGGAAACTGAGAGAGACATAATATTAATGCTTATTGCACAGCTCAGACATGTATTAATTCATTAAATATTAGCTTCAATTCTATTAAATGCTCATTACCCAGCAGAGGTAAGTTCCAAGAAAGGAGGTGAGCAGCGACCCGGCGGAGAGAAATACCGAAAGATGAAAAAGAATGTACTTGAGGCCAGCAGAGATCAGATCGTCGGGTTGAGCAGTTGGGCTGAGAAGATCAGATCCGCTTTAGCTACTCAACCCGACCGACACCACTGCTTATCGTTCCGGAGTAGGAGCAGTGGAGAAAGAGTGGCGGCGGAGGTAGTTGATGGTGGCGATGAAAGTTGGACCTGCGGCTGTTGATGGGTTTTGAAAGGAGCGGCGAAGAATGGGAATGGGAAGAAAGAAATTTCGAATGAAGAGAGGACAAGGAGCAGAACCCTAAATAAAAAACAAAGTAGTTTTAGGCTTTGTTCATTAATGTCTAGAGGTGGCGGGGATGGTGGCGGCGGAGTTTATAGAGGCGGAGGTGGCGGAGGTTGTGGAGGTAGAGGTGGCGGTGGCTGGGTAAACGAAGAAGATGAAGAATTATTTATTGAAAATAATAAAATAAATAATTAATAAATTAATTTCAAAATCAATCCCTTAATTTTTCAGTTTTTTCAAAAAAGCCCGTAAAAATTACATTTTAGTCCTTCAACCGTTATTTTAACAGAAAAAATAGACAAAAGGAGGAAAATGTTGATGGAAATATAAAGTGGGGAGTTTTTTGTCCGAAAAAAAAAGACATGAAGGAAAATGTTGAAATAGGTAAAACATAGGGAGGAAATTGTAAATTTCCCTTTTTTTGTATTAAAATTGTAAAATTTCCATTTAGTCAATAACAAATTTAGTCTATCATTTTCTAGTAGTTTTAACATAAAATTTGTTAAAAGTTAACAAAAGGACAAAAATGTCTGATGGAAACAAAATATAAGGATAAAAAAGTCTATTTTAAAAATATAAAAATAAAAATATAGATTAAATGAAAATATAGGGATATAATTATAATTTTCCCTAATTTTAGTCATAAGTTACCTAATTAACTTTGTTTAACTTTACCCTTAAAAAAACTTGTTTAACTTATTTTTAATACCTAAAATGTCCCTCTTTACATCACCATCTTCATCCATTTATCTGTTCGGTGTTCACTCTCCTCTCACTAATTAATGTTTTTTTTTTTAATGGAAGCTTTGCGTCTAGCGCATATTATTCATTTGTAAAGCCTCATACAAGATAAAAAGAGGGCATACCCTCCATAAGAAACCAGACATAGAACCAGCTACTCTACTAATCGCATGGGCGGCATGATTCGCTGATCTCGTAAGAACAGAGTTAAAAACTCTATTAAGCTCATAAAGTAAAGCGTGAATAATCATTGAAAAATAAGATCTAAAACTTTTTTTTGATTATAAAGCTTTAACCAAAATCAGGCGATCTATCTCA